>JAJOZX010021368.1:0-28159 GCA_023014485.1 Bathynomus jamesi | reverse complement strand
TTGGATTTTGAACGGTTTAGGACTAGTGTGTGTGGGAATTACTTTACGTATAAAAATCTGTGACACATGGAACAGGTTACCTTCGGAAGTTGTGAAAGTTCTCTGTGGATTAGTTCAAGAAAAGGGTAGAACGAAATCTTGCACACTATTTTGAGTGTGTAAAGACATTTAGGACCTCAGTCTGCGGAAATTTCTTTTCCTATAAAATAGTTAATATCTGGAACCACTTCCTCAGAGGTTGTTTCCAGTCAAAGTGTAAATCTGTTTAAAAATAGGCTAGACAAAGTACTGAACACACTCATAGTTTAGATAAAACTCAGAAAACTCGCAGGAGTTCGCTTGCTCGGTGTCTCTGTGAGCAAGCTAAATATAGAGCTATTTATATATCTCCACTTTCCTGTAAAATTCCTTGGCTACTTTTCCAGGGTCAAGGTATTTTCTCAACCTTTTTCCGTACCTGCCTCTTGAGGGAGGGAGCGGAGGGTGGGGAGAGAGCCTTCTACTTTTCTATCCAGTTTTCTACTACTGCTAGGATAGTTGAAGAAAAATAAACTTTTACAAAATTTTTCCTGGCACCCGTTGCCATTGGTACCACCTCGTATGGGCCGCAAGGCCTTTTGAGGTACTTCTTTTCCTTGTAACTCCTTGTAACTCTCTCTCAACGAGGGCCACTCAATATATTTTGCCCAACCTTTTTTTTTCTTTCCAAGTTTTCTTGTAAGTTCCAGAATTTTGTACACGAGTAGTTTACATACCTTTTTCACAAGTTTTTATTTTTCCACAGTCTCCATCCTTTTCTCCGGTTTTCCTACACCTCGAAAGAAGGGCATTTATTCCTTGCTGATAAGAGTCCGCTGGGTTCCGCTGGAGCACTTCTTACCTCCTCACCAACCTCATCGTCACTCTGAAACTTTCTTCCACGAATAGCATCCTTCATTGGCCCAACAAATGGAAGTCTGAGGTGCCAGATCCGGGATGTTATGGAGAGTGGTGAAACAACAGTCAAGCGCATTTTTGTGATGGCCTCTCTTGTTTGCAAATTGTTGTGTGGTCTTGCGTTATCGTGCAAAGAAGGACGTCTTCCAGTTTTCTCTCCGGTCAAACTCGCTTTATACGTCTCTGGAGTCTCTGTAGGGTAGCAATATATGCCGAATTGATTGATTGTCCTTTTTTCATAATGTCCACCAGAATCACCCCTTTCATGTCCAGAAGATGGTGGCCATAAACCTTCCTGCAGAGGGAGCCATTTGAACTTTTCCTTGCTTGGGGAGTCTGCGTGATGCTACTCCATGGTTAGCGTTTTGTTTCAGGTTCAAAGTGGTGTACCCAAGTCTCATCCCCAGTCACAGTTCGTGAAAGGAAATCATCCCCTTCTGTCTCGTATCGAACAACGACTCTGAAGCAAATCTTTTCTTTGGGCGTTGTGATCTTGTCAGTCAGTTTGCTAAATTTTCGTATTCACATTTTCCTTCACTAATTCCTAGCTCCAGTGATAGCTCCTTGTATGTGACGCGCCTATTTGATCGAATGATGCTGTTAGCACGTTGCACAGTGTGAGATGTCAGCCGATGCGGGCAACCGCTGCGTGGCTCATCATCGAGGCTGGCTCTCCCTCTCTCCGATGATCTCGCACGTTTAGACCAGCGTCCAACTGTGCTTCGATCAACAACAGCATCTTCGTAAAACGTTTTGTAGACATTTGTGAATATTTCCAACTGTTTCCTTCTTTGTGGTTAAGAACTCGATGACAGCTCTCTGTTTACGACGCACATCACTGTCAGGCGCCATTTTCAAACTGTGTTAACCATCGGTTTTATACAAAGGCGTTTTATACAAGGAAGGGAGGTTCAAACTAGAAAAATCCGGTTATGTGAAGCGCAGAAAGTTCAAACTTACTGCCCAAAAGACATTTAGCCCCATGGCCAATTATTTAGCTAAGAAAAAGGGTGGGGCAGAATATATGAGTGCCCCTAGTACTAGTGAATTTGAACCAAAACTAGACATTACACATTGAACCCCCATTCCCCTTCCCCACCCACTAGTCTTCGTTCTATTATGCTTTCTCATCATTAGCATATACTCATCATCCTTTTTAGATGTTTTTCGTTTCCATCTTCAACATATTTTGTTTTTTCACATCCCCAGTTTGTGAGTGGTGACAGTGTTTTTGGAAATAGTAGACAATGATGCTCCAGCTTTAGCAGCTATTTGTCTTTGAGTGTTGCCTTTTTTATGGAGAACAATAATTTTCAACCTATTCTTGTATGAAATTTCTTTATTTGGAGAGCCATTATACTATCTTATCTGTAAAAAAAATTAGAAGATGAGACATTTTTTGTATTAAAGTTTAACAAATAAGATGATATTTTTAAAGAAACCTGCGATTACGTGAGGGTATAAAACATGCGAGTCATTTCATCTATAAAACATGTTATTACATCAAAATGAATAGTATATTTACCAGTAAAGAACCTGGTCCTCAAATTAGCAAAATCAATAAAAACTATTGGTGTACTGATTCATCGGCATTGGCAGAATCGGCCACTTTGGGGGCATTGGCATCGGCCAAATTTAACTGATTCTCTTACTGATTATTTGAAATTTTAAAATTTTCATTACAAAACAAAATCAATCTTTACAGAAAATTGAACACAAAAAACACTATGATAATTTATAGGTACTCATTTCAAAGTGTAATTATATAAAAATATTTTACACTCACAAAAATAGCAAAGCATAATAAGTGAAGTTATCCATAGATTTACATTTTCTCGACTAGCTAATCTCTAAGTATTATAAACTATTGTAATGTAATTGGTTGTGTAATGTCTATTTTTGGTTCAAATTCACTAGTATATAAAAAGTTATTGTGGTAGCTGTTCATATAGACTTGCAGTAATCAAAATGGAACCTTATTATTGTATAAGACTAGTAAACTACATACTCTACATACTACTATACGCTGTATACGATCATATTAATTGTTATCTTTCTGAACACAGATATTACAATACAGGGTGTCCCATAAGTCCGGCATCATAGGAAAAAAATAAAAAAAGGCAAAACAAAAGCTTTTATTTACAGAACGTGCTCAATATGTCCACCATTGTTTTCAATACACAAATTCAGACGTGATACCCAGTCAGCAAGCACACGGTGAATGATGTCAGGAGTAATGGTGTTACATGCCCCAATAATGCGCTGCCGCAAATGTTCAACACTCCTAATTTTCTCTGCGTATACCAGCGCTTTCAAGTGTCCCCAGAGAAAAATCTAGTGGCATGAGATCCGGGCTTCTAGCTGGCCATTTCACAGGCCCTCGACGTCCTATCCAATGACCAGGGAATTGTTGGTACAGGTATTCCCTTACTTGGGTGCTGTAATGTGCAGGAGCGCCGTCTTGCTGGAACCATGTTGGGAAATTTCCTTCTTCGTTCCAGGATAGCAGTCGCTGTATCATCGTCAGTGGACCTCCTTGAAGGTCCACTGCGTGGTTTATCTTCTATGGATCCTGTTTCCTTAAACTTTGCAACAAGTCTGCTAACACAACTCTGTTATTGGCTCGCGGTCTGGATGCAGTCTGTGCAGTCCTATGAGTAGAATTATCTGGATTCGTTCTTCCTTGCTCACAGACATTATGGCCTGTAGAAAGAGAAAAATATGAATTATGGTTTGTAGAAATAGAAAATATGAATTTATCCTATGATGCGGACTTATGGGACACCCTGTATATTACCTGTATGTCAATGAATGCACATTCAATTGTCCTTTAGATATATATATCTGTGTTATATGTTGTTGGACTCGTTGTCCCCCTCCACCCCACCTTCCCCAGTTGGGGTACCTTGACTATTACTGCGGCGTTGCCACATGTATGGAGTCGCTTGTGTGGCGAGGAACATTACATATGCGGGCAACTGTACAATTTAGGGTGGATCACTTTTCACTTTTTTTAAAAATTATAGCTGGTCAAAGTTTTTCCCATGATTTGGTTCAGTGGAAGTACACTGACACCATTTTTACCAAAATCGATCAATATTTAGGGGTCGCGCATCGACCTTGAAAAAATTTTGGGGCCAAATTGACAATTTTTTACTGAATAAAGATAAATCATCAAATGACCATATTTTCTGAATCCTCTCAGTGAAAGAAATCCTCTCAGATACTTACCAAGTTGATAGGACAAGTGGTTTAGAAGTTATACTCACCTTGAGATAGCATTAAAATTTAAAATACCGTATTTGTCCCCGTACCTCCATATGCTGTCTGCCATTGTCTGCTTTTTAGGATAAGATAAAACGAATAAGGAAAGATCAAATGTATTTTGTATTAAAACGGTTTACCGATATCACTAAAGGCACTTACTCCGGTGCCCCTAACTAGGTTCAAAAACTGTATGAATCGTGGTTAGAACACACGTCATCTTAAGGCGTGCGCGCCATGTACTCTCTCTGCTAACTCCCCTCCTCTTTCCCTCTGCGCTACGTCATCTTGGCAAGTGACGACTTCTTGAAGTCACCGAGTTCTTTCCGGCTCTTTTCCACGAGCTGAAGAAGACCCTGCAGCTGTGACTCGTCTTTTGTGACAGTGTTCGCGTAATCTTCTATCAGTTTTATCCCTCTCTCTGCCACGTCGTTGGTAACTTTCAGATGCGAGATGACATTCTTCAGATCACAGTAGTTCTTATCTTGATCCCACTTATTCACCGGCAGAGTGAGCCACGTAGACGCGCACACCTGCAGGCCTGTGAACACGAACCACGATGACTCATCGATCAGGTCCGGAAGGCGCGTCGTGTCATCAACCGAGACGTTGTCATACGTGAAGTCCTCGGGCACAGCGAGGCGGCACAGCTTCTTTGCCATCTCGTGCTTCACAGTGTCTTCCACTTTGTCACTGCAGAGGGCGAAAACGACGGTCTGAGGCCTCAGATACCACAAGTGCCGCCTGATCACTGCCAGTGAAGCCTCTGCAATCTCGCGATCCACAGCCCTGTAC
Organism: Bathynomus jamesi; assembly: GCA_023014485.1. Classification (NCBI taxonomy): domain Eukaryota; kingdom Metazoa; phylum Arthropoda; class Malacostraca; order Isopoda; family Cirolanidae; genus Bathynomus; species Bathynomus jamesi. The sequence continues at coordinate 23,161 of JAJOZX010021368.1, read as the reverse complement.
TGCAGAAGACGCTGGTACAACACAAGGTCATTCAGCGGGGCATCAGCTGCGACAGGAGCCGCCAGCCAGGCAGGTGCGTAGAGGAGTGCAGTAAATAGTACCACTCTCTGAAGTTTCTGTACCAGCTCGTCGTCGAACTCCAGCTGACCGCTGAACATCAGGAGCTTCGTGTAGTAGATGATCTGAAACGAATACGCACTGTGATGTATAAATACCGATACCACTCCATATAAGTTTGTTTAATGGTAAATTATTTATCTTATTTTTTTCTGGTAGGGACTTCAAATGGCTGTTTGCAGAAGGCAATACAATATTTAACTTCTAATTCAAAATACCAACCTTGGCCATCCACCTCGCATGATGGTAGGCTCCTGGGCGCATGAAGTGTGTGCCACGACGTGGCTGGGCCCCGAGTACCAGGAGTGTAATCTCCGCCACTTCTCGGTAGTCTTCTCTGACAAGACCAGAAGCGGTGCCGAGGAACTTGACTGCCTCATCTCGGAGCTCCATCAGCCACGTCACCTCCGCCAAATGCTCGATCTCCAGCTCGCGATAAGTCGAGAGGTCGAGCTTGTCCCACCTGAAAGGGGAGTTATGAAAATATTGCATGAAAACGACTGAAGTTTCCCTTTTCGACTGCTATTAACATCATTAGTAGAAGGACGCTGATATCTCAATTGCTCTGAAGGCAAAAAATCATTGGAGAAAACAAATGCGCCTTAGACTTGAAATTCACCTTCTCCTCAGATACTGGAACAAAGGTTCAGTTGGTGCTGTGGTTCTTCCAAACGCGGTGATGACCACTGCCCCCACGATGAGCTCCATAACGTGATGGCGACAGCCCAGCTGGAAGAGCGGTTTACCAAGCATGTTCTCCAGCCGGACCACCGCACCCTGCACCCTCCCCGTATTGGAGGAAGTTGTGTCGAAGCACAGTCCAATCACGTTGTTCTCGCATCCCCAGTCTTTGAGAGCACGAAAGGTCGCCTGGGCCTGGGACAGACCGGTGCCGTCAGCAACAGTCGGAACGGCCAGCAACTTTCCTTCTGTGCATTGGGGAGCTCCGGAGATGAGAATCGCCTGGCGGTGCTCCAATGATCCAAGAGAGTCCTGAAACGTATGTCATACATGCCAATCCATTATCGTCCACTGGAATATGTCAATCCACTGTCGTCACTGGAACATGTTAATTCACTGTCGTCCACGGTGAGGGCAAAACTGACCTTGATTACTTTACCGTCCCAGTGGACGACAGCATGCCTCGGAGATACGAAGGATTTCTGCACAGCTGTCGACACTTCACAACGATGTGCCACTCTTCCACGGCGAGACGTGTCCTTCGAGATACTGAATTTGTCCAGGTCTGCGGGCGGATCTGCCGAACGTAGGACTGCCGCCACGACACTTGCCACCTATGTGCGAAATTGAAAGGAAATTGACAAGGATGCGTATGGTTTTTATGTGACAAAATAATCACTAAATTTTCCGTCGTTACGTCTATTATATCTTTGTCAAGGAAAGATCATTACTGATATACACACCTGATTATTGGACATCCGGAAGCGATCAGCCACTTCAATAACAGCCGGTGCATTGAGGATGCGGTGAGGAAGGCTGATTGATACAGTTGATTCTCTCGGCTGTCGGTATGGTGGTTCTAGCTGTGATTCGGAGTTGCTCGATGATCTGCTTTCTATAGATTCATCGTCGCTCTCAGCTTCGGTTCCTAATTTCGTTTTTGAGGTGCCTGGCTCATCACGAGATTGTTGTCTTGAGAGTTGCCGTTTTCTCTTGACAACGAACACTTTATCATTCCCACTCATTGTTGCCTGGCGCAGGCCCCGTTGATCCTCATAAAATTTAATATCTTCTTGTTTGTTGTTGTCTGAGAGCAGTCGACTTTTCTGTATCTCTTCAATAGCATCGGGAGCTCCGATGTCCCAGAGCTTGTTCAGATTTTCTGAAAACTTCTCCCTGCCTTTTCCCGCGTCACTGTCTCTCATCTTGCTCTTCTGCAGCGAGCGCCACTCTTCCCACAGTAACTCCAGTTTTCTTTCGCAGTTACGCCTCGTGATCGTCTTTATACGTGCCATGTTCCAAAATGCCAGAACATTGGCCACCGTGTCTTTTACGGCGGCCTTCCTGTCAGTAGTTTCCTGCTTGGCATAGAAGAAGTACTGGAGAACTTGATGGGTGGTTGGCAATTTGGCACCACCGATCGAGGAAGATGGCTGACCAATTAAGAAGACGTCCGTGGCTGACCTTAGAGAAGGTGGTGCTGTTGTTGCTGCTTTCTCTTTTCCAGAATAAGTAACTTTCAGAGTCTTCCCACTCCTGGTTGTTAACAGTTTATCCATTGTACTAAAGTCTAGACTTATCAAACAAGAATCAATTGACACAGTTGATCTGTAAAAAGCAAACTGTGATTAGTAAAAATATTGGTCATAGACATAGCGTGTGTGTGTAATTGGGATTTTAGGATGCGCCAGCTACTGATGCTATGATTACGTCCATAACGGGGGACAAATACGGTATTTTAAATTTTAATGTTATTTCTAGGTGAGTGTAACTTCTAAACCACTTGTCCGATCAACTTGGTAAGTATCTGAGAGGATTTCTTTCACTGAGAGGATTCAGAAAATATGGTCATTTGATGATTTATCTTTATTCAGTAAAAAATTGTCAATTTGGCCAAATTTCCAAATTTTCAAGGTCGATGCGCGACCCCTAAATATTGATCGATTTTGGTAAAAATGGTGTCAGTGTACTTCCACTGAACCAAATCATGGGAAAAACTTTGACCAGCTATAATTTTAAAAAAAAAGTGAAAAGTGATCCACCCTACTGTACATGTTATACAGGGTGTACATAAAATCAGGATCTATTTTTGTGAAGCACTTTGAAATTATATGGAATTCAATCATAAAATGATAAAGTGGTAACATTTATTAAATAATTAAGAGTAGGATTCGACGTGACGCCCATCAGTATCCCTGCACAGCTCAAATCGTTCCGCAGCATTTCTAAACACATTCTGGAGCATTTGCGGGGTTATGTTATCTGCAGCAGTTCGTATACGTGTACGTAAGTTTTCAAGACTCGTAATCTTCGTCTGATAGACGTGCGATTTGATAAAGCCCATGCAAAGAAATCTAAAGGGGTTAAATCTGGTGATCTCGCTGGCCAAGGTCTGTTGCTTCCGCGTCCGATCCAGCGATTTGGAAAACGTCCATTTAGATAATCCTGAACAATTTTGGCATAGTGACAAGGAGCACCATCATGTTGATAGACGACGGATAGGATTGTTAGTACCGTCGTCTATCAACATGATGGTGCTCCTTGTCACTATGCAAAATTGTTCAGGATTATCTAAATGGACGTTTTCCAAATCGCTGGATCGGACGCGGAAGCAACAGACCTTGGCCAGCGAGATCACCAGATTTAACCCCTTTAGATTTCTTTGCATGGGGCTTTATCAAATCGCACGTCTATCAGACGAAGATTACGAGTCTTGAAAACTTACGTACACGTATACGAACTGCTGCAGATAACATAACCCCGCAAATGCTCCAGAATGTGTTTAGAAATGCTGCGGAACGATTTGAGCTGTGCAGGGATACTGATGGGCGTCACGTCGAATCCTACTCTTAATTATTTAATAAATGTTACACTTTATCATTTTATGATTGAATTCCATATAATTTCAAAGTGCTTCACAAAAATAGATCCTGATTTTATGTACACCCTGTATAACATGTACAGTAGGGTGGATCACTTTTCACTTTTTTTTAAAAATTATAGCTGGTCAAAGTTTTTCCCATGATTTGGTTCAGTGGAAGTACACTGACACCATTTTTACCAAAATCGATCAATATTTAGGGGTCGCGCATCGACCTTGAAAATTTGGCCAAATTGACAATTTTTTACTGAATAAAGATAAATCATCAAATGACCATATTTTCTGAATCCTCTCAGTGAAAGAAATCCTCTCAGATACTTACCAAGTTGATCGGACAAGTGGTTTAGAAGTTACACTCACCTAGAAATAACATTAAAATTTAAAATACCGTATTTGTCCCCCGTTATGGACGTAATCATAGCATCAGTAGCTGGCGCATCCTAAAATCCCAATTACACACACACGCTATGTCTATGACCAATATTTTTACTAATCACAGTTTGCTTTTTACAGATCAACTGTGTCAATTGATTCTTGTTTGATAAGTCTAGACTTTAGTACAATGGATAAACTGTTAACAACCAGGAGTGGGAAGACTCTGAAAGTTACTTATTCTGGAAAAGAGAAAGCAGCAACAACAGCACCACCTTCTCTAAGGTCAGCCACGGACGTCTTCTTAATTGGTCAGCCATCTTCCTCGATCGGTGGTGCCAAATTGCCAACCACCCATCAAGTTCTCCAGTACTTCTTCTATGCCAAGCAGGAAACTACTGACAGGAAGGCCGCCGTAAAAGACACGGTGGCCAATGTTCTGGCATTTTGGAACATGGCACGTATAAAGACGATCACGAGGCGTAACTGCGAAAGAAAACTGGAGTTACTGTGGGAAGAGTGGCGCTCGCTGCAGAAGAGCAAGATGAGAGACAGTGACGCGGGAAAAGGCAGGGAGAAGTTTTCAGAAAATCTGAACAAGCTCTGGGACATCGGAGCTCCCGATGCTATTGAAGAGATACAGAAAAGTCGACTGCTCTCAGACAACAACAAACAAGAAGATATTAAATTTTATGAGGATCAACGGGGCCTGCGCCAGGCAACAATGAGTGGGAATGATAAAGTGTTCGTTGTCAAGAGAAAACGGCAACTCTCAAGACAACAATCTCGTGATGAGCCAGGCACCTCAAAAACGAAATTAGGAACCGAAGCTGAGAGCGACGATGAATCTATAGAAAGCAGATCATCGAGCAACTCCGAATCACAGCTAGAACCACCATACCGACAGCCGAGAGAATCAACTGTATCAATCAGCCTTCCTCACCGCATCCTCAATGCACCGGCTGTTATTGAAGTGGCTGATCGCTTCCGGATGTCCAATAATCAGGTGTGTATATCAGTAATGATCTTTCCTTGACAAAGATATAATAGACGTAACGACGGAAAATTTAGTGATTATTTTGTCACATAAAAACCATACGCATCCTTGTCAATTTCCTTTCAATTTCGCACATAGGTGGCAAGTGTCGTGGCGGCAGTCCTACGTTCGGCAGATCCGCCCGCAGACCTGGACAAATTCAGTATCTCGAAGGACACGTCTCGCCGTGGAAGAGTGGCACATCGTTGTGAAGTGTCGACAGCTGTGCAGAAATCCTTCGTATCTCCGAGGCATGCTGTCGTCCACTGGGACGGTAAAGTAATCAAGGTCAGTTTTGCCCTCACCGTGGACGACAGTGAATTAACATGTTCCAGTGACGACAGTGGATTGACATATTCCAGTGGACGATAATGGATTGGCATGTATGACATACGTTTCAGGACTCTCTTGGATCATTGGAGCACCGCCAGGCGATTCTCATCTCCGGAGCTCCCCAATGCACAGAAGGAAAGTTGCTGGCCGTTCCGACTGTTGCTGACGGCACCGGTCTGTCCCAGGCCCAGGCGACCTTTCGTGCTCTCAAAGACTGGGGATGCGAGAACAACGTGATTGGACTGTGCTTCGACACAACTTCCTCCAATACGGGGAGGGTGCAGGGTGCGGTGGTCCGGCTGGAGAACATGCTTGGTAAACCGCTCTTCCAGCTGGGCTGTCGCCATCACGTTATGGAGCTCATCGTGGGGGCAGTGGTCATCACCGCGTTTGGAAGAACCACAGCACCAACTGAACCTTTGTTCCAGTATCTGAGGAGAAGGTGAATTTCAAGTCTAAGGCGCATTTGTTTTCTCCAATGATTTTTTGCCTTCAGAGCAATTGAGATATCAGCGTCCTTCTACTAATGATGTTAATAGCAGTCGAAAAGGGAAACTTCAGTCGTTTTCATGCAATATTTTCATAACTCCCCTTTCAGGTGGGACAAGCTCGACCTCTCGACTTATCGCGAGCTGGAGATCGAGCATTTGGCGGAGGTGACGTGGCTGATGGAGCTCCGAGATGAGGCAGTCAAGTTCCTCGGCACCGCTTCTGGTCTTGTCAGAGAAGACTACCGAGAAGTGGCGGAGATTACACTCCTGGTACTCGGGGCCCAGCCACGTCGTGGCACACACTTCATGCGCCCAGGAGCCTACCATCATGCGAGGTGGATGGCCAAGGTTGGTATTTTGAATTAGAAGTTAAATATTGTATTGCCTTCTGCAAACAGCCATTTGAAGTCCCTACCAGAAAAAAATAAGATAAATAATTTACCATTAAACAAACTTATATGGAGTGGTATCGGTATTTATACATCACAGTGCGTATTCGTTTCAGATCATCTACTACACGAAGCTCCTGATGTTCAGCGGTCAGCTGGAGTTCGACGACGAGCTGGTACAGAAACTTCAGAGAGTGGTACTATTTACTGCACTCCTCTACGCACCTGCCTGGCTGGCGGCTCCTGTCGCAGCTGATGCCCCGCTGAATGACCTTGTGTTGTACCAGCGTCTTCTGCAGTACAGGGCTGTGGATCGCGAGATTGCAGAGGCTTCACTGGCAGTGATCAGGCGGCACTTGTGGTATCTGAGGCCTCAGACCGTCGTTTTCGCCCTCTGCAGTGACAAAGTGGAAGACACTGTGAAGCACGAGATGGCAAAGAAGCTGTGCCGCCTCGCTGTGCCCGAGGACTTCACGTATGACAACGTCTCGGTTGATGACACGACGCGCCTTCCGGACCTGATCGATGAGTCATCGTGGTTCGTGTTCACAGGCCTGCAGGTGTGCGCGTCTACGTGGCTCACTCTGCCGGTGAATAAGTGGGATCAAGATAAGAACTACTGTGATCTGAAGAATGTCATCTCGCATCTGAAAGTTACCAACGACGTGGCAGAGAGAGGGATAAAACTGATAGAAGATTACGCGAACACTGTCACAAAAGACGAGTCACAGCTGCAGGGTCTTCTTCAGCTCGTGGAAAAGAGCCGGAAAGAACTCGGTGACTTCAAGAAGTCGTCACTTGCCAAGATGACGTAGCGCAGAGGGAAAGGGAGTTAGCAGAGAGTTAGCAGAGAAGTACATGAGAGTACATGGCGCACGCCTTAAGATGACGTGTGTTCTAACCACGATTCATACAGTTTTTGAACCTAGTTAGGGGCACCGGAGTAAGTGCCTTTAGTGATATCGGTAAACCGTTTTAATACAAAATACATTTGATCTTTCCTTATTCGTTTTATCTTATCCTAAAAAGCAGACAATGGCAGACAGCATATGGAGGTACGGGGACAAATACGGTATTTTAAATTTTAATGCTATCTCAAGGTGAGTATAACTTCTAAACCACTTGTCCTATCAACTTGGTAAGTATCTGAGAGGATTTCTTTCACTGAGAGGATTCAGAAAATATGGTCATTTGATGATTTATCTTTATTCAGTAAAAAATTGTCAATTTGGCCAAATTGAAATTTTCAAGGTCGATGCGCGACCCCTAAATATTGATCGATTTTGGTAAAAATGGTGTCAGTGTACTTCCACTGAACCAAATCATGGGAAAAACTTTGACCAGCTATAATTTTTAAAAAAGTGAAAAGTGATCCACCCTAAATTGTACAGTTGCCCGCATATGTAATGTTCCTCGCCACACAAGCGACTCCATACATGTGGCAACGCCGCAGTAATAGTCAAGGTACCCCAACTGGGGGAAGGTGGGGTGGAGGGGGGACAACCGAGTCCAACAACATATAACACAGATATATATATATCTAAAGGACAATTGAATGTGCATTCATTGACATACAGGTAATTATACAGGGTGTCCCATAAGTCCGGCATCATAGGATAAATTCATATTTTTCTATTTCTACAAACCATAATTCATATTTTTCTCTTTCTACAGGCCATAATGTCTGTGAGCAAGGAAGAACGAATCCAGATAATTCTACTCATAGGACTGCACAGACTGCATCCAGACCGCGAGCCAATAACACAGAGTTGTGTTAGCAGACTTGTTGCAAAGTTTAAGGAAACAGGATCCATAGAAGATAAACCACGCAGTGGACCTTCAAGGAGGTCCACTGACGATGATACAGCGACTGCTATCCTGGAACGAAGAAGGAAATTTCCCAACATGGTTCCAGCAAGACGGCGCTCCTGCACATTACAGCACCCAAGTAAGGGAATACCTGTACCAACAATTCCCTGGTCATTGGATAGGACGTCGAGGGCCTGTGAAATGGCCAGCTAGAAGCCCGGATCTCATGCCACTAGATTTTTATCTCTGGGGACACTTGAAAGCGCTGGTATACGCAGAGAAAATTAGGAGTGTTGAACATTTGCGGCAGCGCATTATTGGGGCATGTAACACCATTACTCCTGACATCATTCACCGTGTGCTTGCTGACTGGGTATCACGTCTGAATTTGTGTATTGAAAACAATGGTGGACATATTGAGCACGTTCTGTAAATAAAAGCTTTTGTTTTGCCTTTTTTTTTTTTTTCCTATGATGCCGGACTTATGGGACACCCTGTATTGTAATATCTGTGTTCAGAAAGATAAACAATTAATATGATCGTATACAGCGTATAGTAGTATGTAGAGTATGTAGTTTACTAGTCTTATACAATAATAAGGTTCCATTTTGATTACTGCAAGTCTATATGAACAGCTACCACAATAACTTTTTATATACTAGTGAATTTGAACCAAAAATAGACATTACACAACCAATTACATTACAATAGTTTATAATACTTAGAGATTAGCTAGTCGAGAAAATGTAAATCTATGGATAACTTCACTTATTATGCTTTGCTATTTTTGTGAGTGTAAAATATTTTTATATAATTACACTTTGAAATGAGTACCTATAAATTATCATAGTGTTTTTTGTGTTCAATTTTCTGTAAAGATTGATTTTGTTTTGTAATGAAAATTTTAAAATTTCAAATAATCAGTAAGAGAATCAGTTAAATTTGGCCGATGCCAATGCCCCCAAAGTGGCCGATTCTGCCAATGCCGATGAATCAGTACACCAATAGTTTTTATTGATTTTGCTAATTTTGAGGACCAGGTTCTTTACTGGTAAATATACTATTCATTTTGATGTAATAACATGTTTTATAGATGAAATGACTCGCATGTTATTTATACCCTCACGTAATCGCAGGTTTCTTTAAAAATATCATCTTATTTGTTAAACTTTAATACAAAAAATGTCTCATCTTCTAATTTTTTTTACAGATAAGATAGTATAATGGCTCCCAAATAAAGAAATTTCATACAAGAATAGGTTGAAAATTATTGTTCTCCATAAAAAAGGCAACACTCAAAGACAAATAGCTGCTAAAGCTGGAGCATCATTGTCTACTATTTCCAAAACACTGTCACCACTCACAAACTGGGGATGTGAAAAACAAAATATGTTGAAGATGGAAACGAAAAACATCTAAAAAGGATGATGAGTATATGCTAATGATGAGAAAGCATAATAGAACGAAGACTAGTGGGTGGGGAAGGGGAATGGGGGTTCAATGTGTAATGTCTAGTTTTGGTTCAAATTCACTAGTACTAGGGGCACTCAATATATTCTGCCCCACCCTTTTTTCTTAGCTAAATAATTGGCCATGGGGCTGAAATGTCTTTTGGGCAGTAAGTTTGAACTTTCTGCGCTTCACATAACCGGATTTTTCTAGTTTGAACCTCCCTTCCTTGTATAAAACGCCTTTGTATAAAACCGATGGTTAACACAGTTTCGAAAATGGCGCCTGACAGTGATGTGCGTCGTAAACAGAGAGCTGTCATCGAGTTCTTAACCACAAAGAAGGAAACAGTTGGAAATATTCACAAATGTCTACAAAACGTTTACGAAGATGCTGTTGTTGATCGAAGCACAGTTGGACGCTGGTCTAAACGTGCGAGATCATCGGAGAGAGGGAGAGCCAGCCTCGATGATGAGCCACGCAGCGGTTGCCCGGCATCGGCTGACATCTCACACTGTGCAACGTGCTAACAGCATCATTCGATCAAATAGGCGCGTCACATACAAGGAGCTATCACTGGAGCTAGGAATTAGTGAAGGAAATGTGAATACGAAAATTTAGCAAACTGACTGACAAGATCACAACGCCCAAAGAAAAGAATTTGCTTCAGAGTCGTTGGTTCGATACGAGACAGAAGGGGATGATTTCCTTTCACGAACTGTGACTGGGGATGAGACTTGGGTACACCACTTTGAACCTGAAACAAAACGCTAATCCATGGAGTAGCATCACGCAGACTCCCCAAGCAAGGAAAAGTTCAAAATGGCTCCCTCTGCAGGAAGGGTTATGGCCACCATCTTCTGGGACATGAAAGGGGTGATTCTGGTGGACATTATGAAAAAAGGACAATCAATCAATTCGGAGGCATATATTGCTACCCTACAGAGACTCCAGAGACGTATAAAGCGAGTTTGACCGGAGAGAAAACTGGAAGACGTCCTTCTTTTGCACGATAACGCAAGACCACACAACAATTTGCAAACAAGAGAGGCCATCACAAAAATGCGCTTGACTGTGTTTCACCACTCTCCATACATCCCGGATCTGGCACCTCAGACTTCCATTTGTTTGGGCCAATGAAGGATGCTATTCGTGGAAGAAAGTTTCAGAGTGACGATGAGGTTGGTGAGGAGGTTAAGAAGTGGCTCCAGCGGAACCCAGCGGACTCTTATCAGCAAGGAATAAATGCCCTTCTTTCGAGGTGTAGGAAAACCGGAGAAAAGGATGGAGACTGTGGAAAAATAAAAACTTGTGAAAAAGGTATGTAACTACTCGTGTACAAAATTTCTGGAACTTACAAGAAAACTTGGAAAGAAAAAAAAAGGTTGGGCAAAATATATTGAGTGGCCCTCGTTGTGAGAGAGAGTTACAAGGAGTTACAAGGAAAAGAAGTACCTCAAAAGGCCTTGCGGCCCATACCGAGGTGGGTACCAATGGCAACGGGTGCCAGGAAAAATTTTGTAAAAGTTTATTTTTCTTTCAACTATCCTAGCAGTAGTAGAAAACTGGATAGAAAAGTAGAAGGCTCTCTCCCCACCCTCCGCTCCCTCCCTGCCAGAGGCAGGTACGGAAAAAGGTTGAAGAAAATACCTTGACCCTGGAAAAGTAGCCAAGGAAATTTTACAGGAAAGTGGAGAATATATAAATAGCTCTATATTTAGCTTGCTCACAGAGACACCGAGCAAGCGAACTCCTGCAGAGTTTTCTGAGGTTTTTATCTTAAACTATGAGTGTGTTCAGTACTTTGTCTAGCCTATTTTTAAACAGATTTACACTTTGACTGGAAACAACCTCTGAGGGAAGTTGGTTCCAGATATTAACTATTTTATAGGAAAAGAAATTTCCGCAGACTGAGGTCCTAAATGTCTTTACACACTCAAATAGTGTGCAAGATTTCGTCTACCCTTTTCTTGAACTAATCCACAGAGGAACTGTTCACAACTTCCGAAGGTAACCTGTTCCATGTGTCACAGATTTTATACGTAAAGTAATTCCCACACACACTAGTCCTAAACCGTTTCAAATCCAACTTCCAACCATTGTTGCGAGTTGGGTTATCATTTAAACTAAACATACTTGTAAAATCGACATCGTTGAACCCGCGTAAGAGCTTGAAAACCTCGATCAGTTGACCGCGCAGCCTCCGAGTTTCAAGCGAAAACAAGTTCAGGGCGCGTAACCGTCGATTGTAGCCCATATGCCTAACGGAAGGGATTAACTTTGTGGCCCTCGCCTGCACTCGCTCCAGCCTCACAATATCTTTCCTGAGGGTGGGCGACCAGAACTGCACAGCATACTCCAGGTGCGGCCGAACAAGGGAATTGTACAGTGAGAGCACAATCTCCTTGTTCCGAAACTGAAATTGCCTCCTGATATAACCCAATAGTTTCTGGGCTTTCTTTTCCACCTCTACACACTGTTTCGTAAACTTAAGGTCGCTGCTAATTAGCACACCCAAGTCCTTTTCTAAATCAGTCACCTCGATATTACTACCCAACATCGAGTAGTCCGACTTGGGATTGGCGTAGCCAATGTGCATCACTTTGCATTTACCCAAGTTAAACGGCATTTGCCATTTTTCGGACAACTCTCCTATCCTACCTAGGTCCGCACGTAGTTCCTCGATCGCTTCGGGCGTCCCAACATTGGCCCCAAGCTTGGTGTCATCAGCGAATTTGGCGATCCGACTGACGATGCCACCGTCGATATCATTTATGTAAATGATAAACAACAGCGGCCCCAAAACGGAACCCTGAGGAACCCCACTAGTGACCGAGGCCCAACCCGAACTACCACCTTTAATTGCAGCCCTCTGCCGCCTATTCTTCAGCCAGTTTTCAAGCCACATACCTATTTCCCCACCGATACCCAGCGCGCGCACTTTCGCCATTAGCCGGCGGTGAGGTACCTTATCAAAGGCTTTCTGAAAGTCGAGATAAAGTATATCAATCGCCCTACTCTTATCGTACTCACCCAACATGACGTGGAAAAACTCGAGCAAGTTGGTGAGACACGACCTATGCCGTCTAAACCCATGTTGGGAGTCCCAAAGCAGCTTGTGGGAATCCAAATGGTCAACGATCCTATCCGCTATTATCCCCTCTAATAATTTACCTACAACTGAAGTGAGACTAATGGGACGATAGTTCCCTGGACTTTCGTGATCCCCTTTCTTAAAGATAGGGGTCACGTTGGCTTCCCTCCAGTCACCAGACACCTGGCCCGTCTCCAACGATTTGTTGAAGACTGTAGCCAGGTGGGGAGCCACCTGGTCGCGCACCTCCCGCAACACTCTGGGGAGAAACTGGTCTGGCCCAGGAGCCTTAAACGCGCTCAGTTTGTCTATTCTATCGGCAACGACTGTCGCGGTACATCGAACATTATCCAGGCCAGCACCTTCGTGCCTCACACCTGGCTCGGGGATGATGCGGGTGTCCTCCCTGGTGAACACTCCCGCAAAGTACTCATTAAGCACATTGGCAATGTCCGCGTCCGAGGTCCGCAGAACGCCGCTTCCGTCCTTTAACGGACCTATCATGCTTCTAATGGGCTTTCTACTATTAACATAACTGAAGAACTCCTTAGGGTTCCCCTTGCAGAGGCTTGCCACCCGTAGTTCTTCGTTACGTTTCGCTAGCCTAACCTTCGCCTTCACTTCCCTACACAGGCGGACATACGCTAAAGTGTTCTCATAGGAACGATTGGCCTTCGCCCTCCTATACGCTACTTTCCTATTTCGGATAGCCGAAGCAATGTCACGATTGAACCACTTAGGCTGCGTTGAAGCAGGGGTGACCGGTTTTGAGGGTATGGCAGCAGACTGCAGCACCATAAACTCGTCCCGGAATGCACTCCACACTCCCTCAACATCGCCGCCGACCTCTAACCCCATATCTCCTACGCTATCCCTGAGAGAGAGAGAGAGAGAGAGAGAGTTACAAGGAGTTACAAGGAAAAGAAGTACATCAAAAGGCCTTGCGGCCCATACCGAGAAGGTACCAATGGCAACGGGTGCCAGGGAAAATTTTTTTACACCCTCAAATAGTGTGCAAGATTTGGTCTAACCTTTTCTTAAAATGATCCACAGAGGAACTGTTCACACCTTCTGAAGGTAAACTGTTCCATGTGTCACAGATCTTATACATAAAGTAATTCCCACACACTAGTCCTAAACCGCTTCAAATCCAACTTCCAACCATTGTTGCGAGTTGGGTTATCATTTAAACTAAACATGCTTCTAAAATCGACATCGTTCAACCCGCGTAAGAACTTAAAAACCTCGATCAGTTGAAAGCGCAGCCTCCGAGTTTCCAGTGAAAACAAGTTCAGGGCGCGTAACCGTCGATTGTAGCCCAAATGCCTAACGGAAGGGATTAACTTTGTGGCCCTCGCCTGCACTCGCTCCAGTCTCTCAATATCTTTCCTGAGGGTGGGCGACCAAAACTGCACAGCATATTCCAGGTGCGGCCGAACCAGGGAACTGTACACAGAGAGAGCACAATCTCCTTGTTCCGAAACTGAAATTGCCTCCTGATATAACCTAACAGCTTCTGGGCTTTCTTTTCAACCTCTACGCACTGTTTCGTAAACTTAAGGTCGCTGCTAATTAGCAAAGCAAAGTCCTTTTCCAAATCAGTCGCCTCGATATTACTCCCTAACATCGAGTAGTCCGACTTGGGATTGGCGTAGCCAATGTGCATCACCTTGCATTTACCCAAGTTAAACGGCATTTGCCATTTTTCGGACCACTCTCCTATCCTACCTAGGTCCGCACGCAGTTCCTCGATCGCTTCGGGCGTCCCAACATTGGCCCCAAGCTTGGTGTCATCAGCGAATTTGGCGATCCGACTGACGATGCCACCGTCGATATCATTTATGTAAATGATAAACAACAGTGGCCCCAAAACGGAACCCTGAGGAACCCCACTAGTAGGGCGGGTCGTACTCGGGTGACAACATGAATCTGAAGGAAATCCTACCATCAGGGGTGTCTAAATTATGTGTTTTTACATGGGGAATTCAAATATGAGCTTTTTTGGATAGGATAACTCTAACCTACATCATTTTGTATTTCTAAATTGCCAATTTTACCCTTTTGAACCTCTTTATAATATATTAAAAGATATAAGGTAAATCATTTATATTGACAAGGCCAAATCAACTTTACATATATTTATTAATAGGTGAACTGCATGTATATCACTGGATATAATTACAAAGATCATTCTCCTGACATCTTGAACTTTGCCAGGTTGCACAAATCCTGCTTTGACTCAGACTTGGACATCAGCTTCCTGCTGGTCTCCTGAGCCCTGATCCCTCCATCCCTCTTTTCCTGTGAGAAGTACTTAGCAGAAGCCTCAGTCACCATTTTAACAACCCTCTCAATGCTATGTGTGTGGCAAGGCCAGTTGCACACCTCCATGGGGGTGTTGATGAAGTTTTTCACCTCTGAGGTGCTTAGAGAGCAGGTGAGAGGTGGCTTTGACACCTTCTGACCAGCTGATCAAGTCACCGATGCTGGAAGCATCACAATTGATGTCAGGTGTCCTTCTGCTCCTAACAGAGGAGTCCCCCAGCTGAGTGTCCGGGTCCCCCTCTCCCCTGATGGCCAGGATTCTCTCCACCCCTTCAATCCTCTCCTTCTGATCCTCAGAGCAGAGTAGTGTTTGGAGGATGACTTCACTGTGGGCATACCAAGCAGATCTTCTCACAGTTGGCATCACAATATCCAGCACCTCCTTTCTCTGGGACTTGAGGCAGTCCAGCTGAAAGAGGATGTGCCTAGGCCCTTCGATCCAGGAGTGCTTGACCTTCACGTTGAACCAACATGGATAATACACTCCAATGATGAATTCCACAATGAATTGCAGAATCTTCAGGTTCTTTCCTTTAAGTCCGTGCTTTGACACCCAGAGCCTGAGAAGTCTGTTCGCTGTGGTGAGCCAGCGGCTGTGGTTTACTGGTCCTATCTCTAACAGAGCCAGCCCTGCAGGAAGTACTCCATCCCTGACTGCACAGACAATTTTATAGCCATAGTATTGATCAGTTGAGAGATCTTGAATGACCTTGTCAGGAAGCTTGATCAGTGGAGGGCCAACAGAGATTCGGGTAAAGTTTGGATTGATATCAAAGTCTGTAGCAGAATCAAGGAGCTTTCCTATTGGCCCGGATAATTTTTTGTCTGACAGAGTAGGGCCATCAAGGTCAACAATGAGATGGCGCAGGGGAAGTTCAACAGTGTGCAGGTTGCACACCAACCAGACCAGCTTTCTCCCCAGGTGCAGCTCCAGCTTCCGCATTACTCCAGCTTTCACACCAGTGTTGACATTTGTTGAGTCTCCTCTAATAGCCAACAAGGTCTTATCATAACCCCTCTCTTTCAGCCAGGCAAACAGGACCTTAGCAATCTTCTCCGCATGTGACTCCTCTTTAGTTGCTTTCTCTGGGGTAAAGTGGAACAGATAGTAGCTGCCAGGCTCACTAACAACACTATAGTGTTCTTCCTTGATCTTTGCGGGAAAAGATTGGTCACTGCCCTCAGCTTCCATCATCACATTGGTCAGGTCAATCCGCCCATCAAAGAGGATGCAAGAGATCCCCCCCTCCTCCCTGCACTTCTTCTCGAACTGTTCCCCCAGCTCTCTCATCAACTTCTCCTGTGCTCTCTTGACCTTGCTCTTATCAATCACTTTACTTGTATTGTCTTCTGAGAAAGGTGGCTCAGAAAATGGCCTTATGCGCGCCAGAAAACCGTCAAAATATTTCATATACCAAACTGTATGATAATTACAATTAAGTGGAAAGGCACACCTTTTTTTTGAGTATTTAAATATTATTATTATATGAATTACATTATATGTGTTTATATGAATTAGTTAGAACAATGCTCTATGAGAGATAACGTGAGCAGCCTGGGGTAACTACAATAGTAAAATAATCAACAATTTAATAATAATCAACTGCAAAATGATGTAGGTTAGGGTTATCAGAATTAAATATTTTCTTCAGAATTGTGTTCTATACACCAAAATATGTCATTTGAACACCCCTCTCCATTGATTTAAAAAAAATGCATAGTATGACCCGCCCTACCCCACTAGTGACCGAGGCCCAACCCGAACTAGCCCCTTTAATTACCACCCTCTGCCGCCTATTCCTCAGCCAGTTTTCAATCCACCTACCTATTTCCCCACCGATACCCAGCGCGCGCACTTTCGCCATTAGCCGGCGGTGAGGTACCTTATCAAAGGCTTTCTGAAAGTCGAGATAAAGTATATCAATCGCCCTACTCTTATCGTACTCACTCAACATGACGTGGAAAAACTCGAGCAAGTTGGTGAGACACGACCTATGCCGTCTAAACCCATGTTGGGAGTCCACAAGCAGCTTGTAGGAATCCAAATGGTCAACGATCCAATCGGCTATTATCCCTTCTAATAATTTACTTACAACTGAAGTGAGACTAATGGGACGATAGTTCCCTGGACTTTCGTGATCCCCTTTCTTAAAGATAGGGGTCACGTTGGCTTCCCTCCAGTCACCAGGCACCTGGCCCATCTCCAACGATTTGTTGAAGACTGTAGCCAGGTGGGGAGCCACCTGGTCGCGCACTTCTCGCAACACTCTGGGGAGAAACTGGTCTGGCCCAGAAGCCTTAAACGCGCTGTTTGTCTATTCTATCGGCAACGACTGTCGCGGTACATCTAACACTATCCAGGCCAGCACCTTCGTGCCTCACGCCTGGCTCGGGGATGACGCGGGTATCCTCCCTGGTGAACACTCCCGCAAAGTACTCATTAAGCACATTGGCGATGTCCGCGTCGGAGGTCCACAGAACGCCGCTTCCGTCCTTTAACGGACCTATCATGCTTCTAATGGGCTTTCTACTATTAACATAATATTAACATAACTGAAGAACTCCTTAGGGTTCCCCTTGCAGAGGCTTCCCACCCGTAGTTCTTCGTTACATTTCGCTAGTCTAACCTTCGCCTTCACTTCCCTACACAGGCGGACATACGCTTCAGTGTTCTCGTGGGAACGATTGGCCTTCGCCCTCCTATACACTACTTTCCTATTTCGGATAGCCGAAGCGATGTCACGATTGAACCACTTAGGCTGCGTTGAAGCAGGGGTGACCGGTTTTGAGGGTATGGCAGCAGACTGCAGCACCATAAACTCATCCCGGAATGCACTCCACACTCCCTCAACATCGCCGCCAACCTCTAACCCCATCTCTCCTACGCTATCCCTGAGGCTAACAAAGCTCGCCCGCCGGAGATTGAGCTTACTGCCTCTCGAGTTACTACGCTTCACCCGAGGACGCACACACAGAACCTAATAAGACCGTGATCACTCCCGCCCAATGATTCGTCAACGGTGAGGCCAGTGACGAGGTTGTCTTCGGTCGTGAATACTAATTCTAGAACGCTTTCACCTCGTGTAGGCTCGTTGACCCACTGAGTGAGGAAGTTCTCATCAGCAAAATCAACTAGCCTCCTCCCTTCAGCATCGGCAGTCCTATTTTCCCACTTTATGCCGCGACAGTTGAAGTCTCCTAAAACTACACACACCCTATCCCCTAGCAGGCTACTGAGTTCGGTGTACAGGGCTGTATCCTCCTCGAGGAGGAGATGCGGAGGTCTGTACACCAAGATTAACCTATACGTAGTTCGTCCCTCCCACGTTCAGATCGACGCCAAGCAGCTCCCGTTCCGACCGGACTCAACGTGTCTCTGACGTATATTAGTACCCGACCCCCCCCCCACGGGTGCAGTCTTTGCGAAACATTCTATACCCGGGAATTTCGAACTCCCCAACGTAGTCCCTACGATCAGTATGAATCCATGACTCGGTGATAGCAACGATATCCTGGTATTCTGATGCTAAGAGCGCCCGTAGCTCGCCAAACTTGTTCCTGATCGACCTAGCATTAAAAAGCATTGCACGGAGGGAGCCTCCCCTTTTCTGACCGCCCCCTAACACGACCCGTTTCCCGAACAGCCAGGGCTGTCGGGAGTTGAAGAGCCCCTCACTAACGAGGGGACAATCTCCGCAGGAGCCTGAGCCCCCTCCAACGTGGAACGAGGGTCACCCACCTGTACCTGGACGCACCCTTCAGTTGAAGGTACGTCCGCCACCGGCTCATCATCATCCCTCCCCGGTGGGGGCCCATCATCTCTCCCCGGACTCGACCTCACCATACGGTATAGGTGCCGGTCAAGCAGCGTGCCTAGCACACCTTTACCCCTGACATTGAGGTGGACACAATCCCTCTGATACAGGTCCCACCTACCCGAAAACGCGTCGAACGCGTCAACAAACCTCACGCCCAGTGGGACGCACAAGTCTTGCACCCTCTCGTTGATGCCAATGACCTTACTGAGAGAGAGAGAGAGAGAGAGAGAAGAAGGAGAAAGAAGAGAGAAGAGAGGAGAAAGAAGAGAGAAGAGAGGAGAAAGAAGAGAGCAGAGAGGAGAAAGAAGAGAGCAGAGAGGAGAAAGAAGAGAGCAGAGAGGAGAAAGAAGAGAGCAGAAAGAAGAGAGAAGAGAGGAGAAAGAAGAGAGCAGAAAGAAGAGAGAAGAGAGGAGAAAGAAGAGAGCAGAGGAGAAAGAAGAGAGCAGAGAGGAGAAAGAAGAGAGCAGAAAGAAGAGAAGAGAGCAGAAAGAAGAGAGAAGAGAGGAGAAAGAAGAGAGGAGAAAGAAGAGAGAAGAAAGAAGAGAAGAGAGCAGAAAGAAGAGAGAAGAGAGGAGAAAGAAGAGAGGAGAAAGAAGAGAGAAGAAAGAAGAGAGAAGAGAGCAGAAAGAAGAGAGAAGAGAGCAGAAAGAAGAGAGCAGAAAGAAGAGAGAAGAGAGAAGAAAGAAGAGAGAAGAGAGCAGAAAGAAGAGAGCAGAAAGAAGAGAGCAGAAAGAAGAGAGAAGACAGAAGAAAGAAGAGAGCAGAAAGAAGAGAGAAGAGAGCAGAAAGAAGAGAGCAGAAAGAAGAGAGCAGAAAGAAGAGAGAAGACAGAAGAAAGAAGAGAGCAGAAAGAAGAGAGAAGAGAGAAGAAAGAAGAGAGCAGAAAGAAGAGAGGAGAAAGAAGAGAGAAGAGAGCAGAAAGAAGAGAGGAGAAAGAAGAGAGAAGAAAGAAGAGAGAAGAGAGCAGAAAGAAGAGAGAAGACAGAAGAAAGAAGAGAGCAGAAAGAAGAGAGAAGAGAGAAGAAAGAAGAGAGCAGAAAGAAGAGAGGAGAAAGAAGAGAGAAGAAAGAAGAGAGAAGAGAGCAGAAAGAAGAGAGAAGAGAGCAGAAAGAAGAGAGGAGAAAGAAGAGAGAAGAAAGAAGAGAGAAGAGAGAAGAGAGCAGAAAGAAGAGAGAAGAGAGCAGAAAGAAGAGAGCAGAGAGGAAGAAAGAAGAGAGAAGAGAGCAGAAAGAAGAGAGAAGAGAGCAGAAAGAAGAGAGCAGAAAGAAGAGAGAAGAGAGAAGAAGAAGAGAGAAGAGAGCAGAAAGAAGAGAGCAGAGAGGAGAAAGAAGAGAGAAGAAAGAAGAGAGAAGAGAGCAGAAAGAAGAGAGAAGAGAGGATAAAGAGAGAGAAAAGAAGAGAGAAGAAAGAAGAGAGAAGAGAGCAGAAAGAAGAGAGAAGAGAGGATAAAGAAGAGAGGAGAAAGAAGAGAGAAGAAAGAAGAGAGAAGAGAGGATAAAGAAGAGAGGAGAAAGAAGAGAGAAGAAAGAAGAGAGGAGAAAGAAGAGAGAAGAAGAAGAGAGAAGAGAGGAGAAAGAAGAGAGAAGAAGGAGAAAGAAGAGAGGATAAAGAAGAGAGGAGAAAGAAGAGAGAAGAGAGGAGAAAGAAGAGAAGAGAGGAGAAAGAAGAGAGAAGAGAGGAGAAAGAAGAGAGAAGAGAGGAGAAAGAAGAGAGAAGAGGAGAAAGAGAGAGAAAGAGGAGAAAGAAGAGAGGAGAAAGAAGAGAGAAGAAAGAAGAGAGGAGAAAGAAGAGAGAAGAAAGAAGAGAGAAGAGAGGAGAAAGAAGAGAGAAGAGGAGAAAGAAGAGAGAGAAAGAGAGAGAAGAGGGAAAAGAAGAGAGAAGAGAGGAGAAAGAAGAGAGAAAGAGAAGAGAGGAGAAAGAAGAGAAGAGAGAGAAAGAAGAGAGGAGAAAGAAGAGAGAAGAGAGGAGAAAGAAGAAAGAAGAGAGGAGAAAGAAGAGAGGAGAAAGAAGAGAGAAGAGAGGAGAAAGAAGAAAGAAGAGAGGAGAAAGAAGAGAGAAGAGAGGAGAAAGAAGAGAGGAGAAAGAAGAGAGGAGAAAGAAGAGAGGAGAAAGAAGAGAGAAGAGAGGAGAAAGAAGAAAGAAGAGAGGAGAAAGAGAGAAGAAGAGAGAAAGAAGAGAGGAGAAAGAAGAGAGGAGAAAGAAGAGAGGAGAAAGAAGAGAGGAGAAAGAAGAGAGGAGAAAGAAGAGAGAAGAAAGAAGAAGGAGAAAGAAGAGAGGAGAAAGAAGAGAGGAGAAAGAAGAGAGAAGAGAGGAGAAAGAAGAGAGAAGAGAGGAGAAAGAAGAGAGAAGAGAGGAGAAAGAAGAGAGGAGAAAGAAGAGAGAAGAAAGAAGAGAGAGAGAGGAGAAAGAAGAGAGGAGAAAGAAGAGAGAAGAGGAGAAAGAAGAGAGGAGAAAGAAGAGAGAAGAGAGGAGAAAGAAGAGAAAGAAAGAGGAGAAAGAAGAGAGAAGAGAGGAGAAAGAAGAGAGAAGAAAGAAGAGAGAAGAGAGGAGAAAGAAGAGAGAAGAGAGGAGAAAGAAGAGAGAAGAAAGAAGAGAGAAGAGAGGAGAAAGAAGAGAGGAGAAAGAAGAGAGAAGAGAGGAGAAAGAAGAGAGAAGAGAGGAGAAAGAAGAGAGAAGAGAGGAGAAAGAAGAGAGAAGAGAGGAGAAAGAAGAGAGAAGAGAGGAGAAAGAAGAGAGGAGAAAGAAGAGAGGAGAAAGAAGAGAGGAGAAAGAAGAGAGGAGAAAGAAGAGAGGAGAAAGAAGAGAGAAGAGAGGAGAAAGAAGAGAGAAGAGAGGAGAAAGAAGAGAGAAGAGAGGAGAAAGAAGAGAGAAGAGAGGAGAAAGAAGAGAGGAGAAATAGAGAGAAGAGAGAAGAGAGGAGAAAGAAGAAAGAAGAGAGAAGAGAGGAGAAAGAAGAGAAGAGAGAAAGAAGAGAAGAGGAGAAAGAAGAGAGAGAAAGAAGAGAAGAAGAAGAAGAGGAGAAAGAAGAGAGAAGAGGAGAGAGAAGAGGAGAAAGAAGAGAGGAGAAAGAAGAGAGAAGAAAGAAGAGAAGAGGAGAAGAAGAGAGAAGAGGAGAAAGAAGAGAAGAGGAGAAAGAAGAGAGAAGAGGAGAAAGAAGAGAGAAGAGAGGAGAAAGAAGAAAGAAGAGAGAAGAAAGAAGAGAGAAGAGAGGAGAGAGAAGAGAGGAGAAAGAAGAGAGAAGAGAGGAGAAAGGAGAGGAGAAAGAAGAGAGAAGAGAGGAGAAAGGAGAGGAGAAAGAGAGAGGAGAGGAGAAAGAAGAGAGGAGAAAGAAGAGAGAAGAGGAGAAAGAAGAGAGAGAGAGAGAAAGAAGAGAGAAGAGAGGAGAAAGAAGAGAGAAGAAGAGGAGAAAGAAGAGAAGAGAGGAGAAAGAAGAGAGAGAGAAGG
Source organism: Bathynomus jamesi (assembly GCA_023014485.1). NCBI lineage: Eukaryota > Metazoa > Arthropoda > Malacostraca > Isopoda > Cirolanidae > Bathynomus > Bathynomus jamesi. The sequence goes on along the minus strand of JAJOZX010021368.1, from coordinate 922 downwards.
AGAAAGAAGAGAGAAGAGGAGAAAGAAGAGAGAAGAGAGGAGAAAGAAGAGAGAAGAGAGGAGAAAGAAGAGAAGAGAGGAGAAAGAAGAGAGAAGAGAGGAGAAAGAAGAGAGAAGAGGAGAAAGAAGAGAGAAGAGGAGAAAGAAGAGAGAAGAGAGGAGAAAGAAGAGAGAAGAGAGGAAAAGAAGAGAGAAGAGAGGAGAAAGAAGAGAGAAGAGAGGAGAAAGAAGAAGAAGAGGAGAAAGAAGAGAGAAGAGGAGAAAGAAGAGAGAAGAGGAGAAAGAAGAGAGAAGAGGAGAAAGAAGAGAGAAGAGAGAAAGAAAAGAGAAGAGAGAAAGAGAGAGAAAGGAGAAGAAGAGAGAAGAGGAGAAAGAAGAGAGAAGAGAGGAGAAAGAAGAGAGAAGAGAGAAGAGGAGAAAGAAGAGAGAAGAGGAGAAAGAAGAGAGAAGAGGAAAAGAAGAGAGAAGAGGAGAAAGAAGAGAGAAGAAGGAGAAAGAAGAAGAGAGCAGAAAGAAGAGAGAGAGGAGAGAGAAGAGGAGAAAGAAGAGAGAAGAGAGGAGAAAGAAGAAGAGAGCAGAAAGAAGAAGAGAGCAGAAAGAAGAAGAGAGCAGAAAGAAGAGAGCAGAGAGAAGAGAGAAGAAAGAAGAAGAGAGCAGAAAGAAGAGAGAAGAGAGGAGAGAAGAGGAGAAAGAAGAGAGAAGAGAGCAGAAAGAAGAGAGCAAGAGAGAGAGAAGAAGAAGAGAGAAGAAAGAAGAGCAAAAGAAGAAAGAGAGGAGAAAGAAGAGAGAAGAAAGAAGAGAGAAGAGAGCAGAAGAAGAGCAGAAAGAAGAAAGAGAGGAGAAAGAGAGAGAAGAAAGAAGAGAGAAGAGAGCAGAAAGAAGAGAGCAGAAAGAAGAGAGCAAAGAAGAGGAGAAAGAAAGA
>JAJOZX010021367.1:0-40370 GCA_023014485.1 Bathynomus jamesi | reverse complement strand
GTAGTTCTTATCTTGATCCCACTTATTCACCGGCAGAGTGAGCCACGTAGACGCGCACACCTGCAGGCCTGTGAACAGAACCACGATGACTCATCGATCAGGTCCGGAAGGCGCGTCGTGTCATCAACCGAGACGTTGTCATACGTGAAGTCCTCGGGCACAGCGAGGCGGCAAAGATCCGGGATAGCAAGGACGACTCCCAAGCACCGAATGGAAAACCGTTGACGAGAAATGGAAACGCTGCCGATACAGAATTTACTCAATGAATAGCCACTCGCGAGTTATAAAACCATGTACAGGATGGGATAGAGATTACAAAAGATAATGTTTTGCTACGAAAATTTTGGAAAAATTTGGGGAATTAAAAATAGTTGGCAATAGTTTGTGTAGATTTAATAATTCTGAAGAGACTTGTTCTGCGGTAGTAGAGTTCAAACAAATGGTTGATATTGTCATTAAACTGCACATCAACATGGGGCATTCCGGAAGAGATAAATTACCTATATAATTTAGTTGTTCAGTATATTTGGCATCCAAAGTTACATAAAATTGTTTTATTATATATGTAGAACGTGTAGCCCTTGTCAAATGCTCAAATAACGACTCCACCTACACTTAGGATAGTAGCCACCGGACCATTTCAGTAGTGGCTATAGATTTGCTCGTTCTCCCAAAAACTAGGAGGGGGCATGTGGGTTGTTTGGTCTGCGTTGACCATTTTAGTAAGTGGTTAATGGTGAAGCTAATGAAGAATAAAACAGCTACGACAGTTGCTAAAACTTTTGAGGTACAGTTTCTCCCTACAATATTAAAAACTCCAAATAGGATACTTTCTGATAATGGTCCGGAGTTCCGGAGTGTTGTATTTAGAGAAATGCTAGCTAGAAACGGAATACTGCAAGTATTTTCTAGCCCTTATAAACCCGCCTGTAACTGGGCGGTAGAGGGGGTAAATGGAACGGTTGTAGGGTTACTGCGGAGTATATGGGATATAGATACGGATTGGGATGAGAACTTGCTAAAGGTTGTTCGGGTTTACAATGATTCTTACCACTCTCAAATTCAAACCTCGCCATCGGATAAACTGTTATACGAGTGCCATGTGCGGGTGTGCTATTCCGATTCAATTGGCGGAACAAAAAACATGGAAGGAGGGCCATCCAAACTTCTTACCATTCGCGGTGGGTACGAAGGTCGCGTGGAAAATAATTACGGATGATAAAAGTGCTGGTGTTAAGCTAGAGGATAAATATGAGGGACCATTAACTGTTAGAGCAGTATCATGGGTATCATACTTAGTAAAAGGGGAACAAGATGAAAGACGGGTTCATCATACGCATCTAAAGCTATGGGCAGATCCACCACAGTATCTACGACAATATTATGAGAGATGTAGAGAGATAGATCAAATTAGTTTTAAAGCTAATGTGAAGCAAGACTGGAAGGAAAATTTGGGAGAGAGGAGAGAGGAAAGCTATAACTATGATAGTGACAGTGACAGTTCTCTAGAGAAATGCCTGCATGGTTGGGGGAACAGCCAGGCAAATGTAACAAAGCGAAAAGTTAGGAAAACATTCCTGGAAAAGTGCAAGGACAGGCCAGTAAAAGTGATAAATTTTGATGTGCTTGACAGTGGTGGTAATATTAATGAGTATGGTACCAGGGAGGGTTTTCAGGAATTCGGGGGTGAAGCCTGTGAGAGCCTTTACAAAGAATTAACGCATTCAAAAATGTGAGAGTTCAGGTAGAGTTAGGAATAGAAACTTTAGCATTTATAAAATATAAACCGTGTAGTGATTTTAATGATGAATATTTTACGTTCACTGTTATAGAACTACAGATCTACAGAAGCTAAGGCTAACAAAGACCCTTAAATCCACTCTAAGGTTAGTCCGAGAGAAAGGAAAGAGGAGGGGGTTAAAAGAGGAGGATAAGGGGTTATGTAAGTAGCAAAACCTATCATTCGTGGGTTAACATTCATTCAGAAAAAGAGAAAGAAAGACTCCCCATCATCATCCGCCGGTCACTGCCGACAAATCGGAAAAATAGTCGAAGAGAATAGGAGAGGGGTGAAAGATGAAAAGAAGTAAAATAAGAACACTTACAAACCATGCAAACAGTCTTAACTCACTGTCATAACATGCAAACTACAGACATGCAAGTAAGGAGAGGATTAAAAAAAAAGTAGGTAGAGTATAACAAAAAGTGGGTTAGTTTACTCTACGAGCTACATCTACGTTCGTATTAGTCTAATTTTTTTCATTTTATTGCTGGCATCACACGCTAGCATGTCACAAGCTGGCATTAATCGTCAACAGACTCATCCCCGACCACCACCCCCAGAGCTCCTGTTACTAATTGTTTTTTTTTATTTTAAACAACGTTAATATTTTTAAAATGCCTATCTAAACGGTTCTTAAACATATTAACGCTGGTAGAGTTAACGACTGACGCGGGAAGATTATTCCATTTATCAATTACTTTAAACGTAAAGAAATTTTTAGCGATATTAGTAATGAAACATTGCCACGCAACTTAAATCCGTTATACGAGTATTGCTATTATCGAAAGTGAAGAGTTTGTCAAAATTTACGTTATCGATGTTATTAACGGTTTTGAACTTCAATAAGCTCCCCCCTTAATCTCCTAGTTTCGAGTGAATGCAAGTCTAACTCTTTAATCTTATATTCATAAGGCTTGTTGCGCAATGACGGAATTAGTTTCGTGGCACGACGCTGAACCCTTTCTAACCTATCAATATCCTTACGCAAATACGGGCACCAAAACTTAACGGCATATTCTAAATGAGGCCTGACCAGGGATTGTAAAGCGGCAATATAATATCCTTCGATTTAAATTCGAAATTACGCGCTATGAAGCCTAACATCCTATTAGCTTTTGCAAAAGACTCCAGGCACTGGTTCCTAACTTTCAAATCCTTAGATACGCGTACGCCTAAATCTACTTCCTCGTCAACGCTCGCTAACTCTCTATCATCCATCGTGTACGTGTAATTATTGTTACGAGAACCTATATGCAAAACTTTACATTTGTCTGCGTTAAATTGCATCTGCCACTTATCCGTCCACTCCATGATCCTATTTACATCGTCTTGGAGCATATTTCTATCGTCCTCGTTAACAACCTTACCGCCTATTTTAGTATCGTCCGCGAATTTTGACACGTTACTAGTCAATCCTACATCTATGTCGTTAATGTAAATTACGAATAGCAGTGGGCCTAACACTGAACCTGTGGGACACCGCTACCTACATCCAACCACCCCGATTCACTACCATTAACAACGACCCTCTGTCTCCTAGCACGAAGCCATTCCTCTAACCAGTTAGCTACCTGACCGCGTATACCGTGCGCTTTAACCTTCGCAATTAATCTTCTATGCGGAACTGTATCAAACACCTTTTTAAAATCTAAATAAATAACGTCAGCCGCTCTATGCCTATCGTATTCGCGCACTATTTCGTTATAAAATTCTAACAAATTAGTTGAAGAAGATCTATGACGTCGAAACCCATGCTGACTACTATTAATCAAATCTCGACTTTCTATGTCGATGATACGATCCCTAACTACAGATTCCAAAAGTTTACCGACAATTGACGTTAAGCTGATGGGCCTATAATTGCTAGCTACTGTGCGGTCGCATTTTTTAAAAATAGGCGTGACGTTAGCTAATTTGAAGTCTTCAGGAATAATCCCTGTTTCGAGTGACTGATTAAAAATCTTCGTTAAGGGGCCTACGATAACGTCTTTCAAATCTTTCAAATGTCTGGGATAAAAAGCGTCAGGGCCTGGAGCCTTGCTAACTTTTAGCCTATCGATATAATGCGCAACGTCACCCTCGTAAACAGTTATTTCATCCAAAATAGTCTCGCTACTAAATGGAACGATATCGTCCACGTCGGGACATTATTTACGTCTTCTACGGTAAAAACTATCGCAAAAAAGTTATTGAAAATACCCGCCATCGCCTGAGCGTCAGAAGCCAAAGCGCCGATGTTATCTTTTATCGGCTTACGATTATTGACATATTCAAAAAAACTTTTTTGGATTATGTTTACTATCCGCAGCTATAAGTATCTCTAAATTACGCTTAGCATTCCTAACTGATCTTTTAACCTGACGTCTAAGCTCGATATATCTATTAAAGTTAGCTGCCGTGCCATTGCGCTTATTAAGTCTATACGCTCTGTTACGCTCGTTTATGAACTCGCCTATTTCCCTAGTCCACCACTTGTGCCTACCATGATTTCTAGCGCGCTTGGGCCTACGAGGAATAAACTCCCTTTCAATATTCATAAAACTTTCTTTAAACGCTACCCAATGCAAATTTGTCATTACCCATAAAAAATTTATCCCAGTCCACTACTCTCATCCTATCCGCAAAAGTGTCAAAATTGGCCCTACGAAAATCAGGGACTTCTATTACGTTACTATCCTTAGTGTTTTCTATCAATAACTTAAACCTAAGAATTTGATGATCACTACATCCTAAACTCTCGCCTACTTCTAAACCTTTGACTATATTTTCGCCGTTCTTCATCACCACGTCTAAAATATTGCCACCGCGCGTTGGTTCGGTAAGTATCTGTCGTAAAAAATTATCCTCCATGAACTCAATCAATCTCAAACCCTCTTCATTACCAGTAAAAGTCTCGTAATTAACATTAGGGCAGTTAAAGTCTGCGACAATTATACTATTCCGATTGTCAATAAAGTTACCAAGAAGTCAGTAAAATCTAGTATCGGTATCGAGAGGTTGAACGGGAGGTCTATAAACAACAACAAAATTAAAACTAATACTATGCGCCCTAACTTCAACGCATATCGCATTAATTGCTGCCGGAAAATCTATCTTAACCTCGATAGCCCTAAGGGAATTACGAATGTACAGCAAAACGCCGCCACCAATCCTATGTAACATATCATTAGTAAAGAGTTTAAAACCCGATATATCAAATTCTTCCAACAAGTCCCGAGTCACGGTATTTAACCACGTTTCAGTGATAGCAACTATATCGTAGTTACCGGAATAAATTATCGCCTTAAATTCGTTTAATTTATTTTAATACTACGTGCGTTACAATTAAAGACGTTTAAGTTATTTTTTACCGCGGGCCGCGTTTTAAACTATTTTTCACGTCGGGCCCGTGTTCCCCGGACCCACAACGTTTAAAGAAGGCTTCGACCTATACAGCTTTCGTACGTTTTCGTCAATTAACCTACCTAACCTAGCATTACCCATTTCATTAAAATGCACCCTATCTTTTATAAAACTAGGATCACTGAATTCTGACACAGCTTCACGAAGGGTACATTTTTCTCAGCACAAATCTCTTCTAATTTAGTATTCAAAAATATTGTTTTAGGCGTATCCTAAGACCCAAACCTATCTGACCTCGCCTTTAGGGACCTAATTAACCCCCTATATCGCTCCAAAAGGTCAGGGATGTAGAAAGTGAAGCTGGTTTGGTGACAATGAGAAAGTTATACAGGACGTGGATTGTCACCCTCGTCTCAATTCCAGTGCCACTGATATAGAGAACGGAGTACTCGATGATTTAAATATTTGTTAGAATTTTATAACGAAATAGTGCCGAATACGATAGGCATAGAGCAGCTGACGTTATTTATTTAGATTTTAAAAAGGCGTTCGATACAGTTCCGCATAGGAGACTAATTGCGAAGGTTACAGCGCACGGAATACGCGGTCAGGTAGCTAACTGTTTAGAAGAATGGCTTCGTGCTAGGAGGCAGAGGGTCGTAGTTAATGGTAGTGAATCCGGGTGGTTAGATGTAGGTAGCGGTGTCCCACAGGGTTCAGTGTTAGGCCCATTGCTATTCGTAATTTACATTACGACATAGATGTAGGATTGACTAGTAACGTGTCAAAATTCGCGGACGATACTAAAATAGGCGGTAAGGTTGTTAACGAGGACGATAGAAATAGGATCCAAGACGATGTAAATAGGATTATGGAGTGGACAGATAAGTGGCAGATGCAATTTAACGTAGACAAATGTAAAGTTTTGCATATAGGTTCTCGCAACAATAATTACACGTACACGATGGATGATAGGGAGTTAGCGAGCGTTGACGAGGAAGTAGATTTAGGCGTACGCGTATCTAAGGATTTAAAGGTTAGGAACCAGTGCCTGGAGTCTTGCAAAAGCTAATAGGATGTTAGGCTTCATAGCGCGTAATTTCGAATTTAAATCGAAGGATATTATATTGCCCCTTTACAAGTCCCTAGTCAGGCCTCATTTAGAATATGCAGTTCAGTTTTGGTGCCCGTACTTGCGTGAGGATATTGATAGGTTAGAAAGGGTTCAACGTCGTGCCACGAAACTGATTCCGTCATTGCGCAATAAGCCTTATGAAGATAGGATTAAAGAGTTAGACCTGTATTCACTCGAAACTAGGAGATTAAGGGGGGAGCTTATTGAAATTTTCAAAATCGTTAATAACATCGATAACGTAAATTTTGACAAATTGTTCACTTTCGATAATAGTAATACTCGCAATAACGGGTTTAAGTTGCGTGGCAGACGTTTCATTACCAATATCTCTAAAAACTTCTTTACGTTTAAAGTAATTGATAAATGGAATAATCTTCCCGCGTCAGTCGTTCATTCTACCAGCGTTAATATGTTTAAGAACCGTCTTGACAGACATTTTAAAAATATTATCGTTGTTTAAAATTAAAAAAGAAAGTTAACAACAGGAGCTCTGGTGGTGGTGCTCGAGGCTGAGTCTGTTGACGATAAATGCCAGCTTGTGACATGCCAGCGTGTGATGCCAGCAATAAAATTATAAAAAAAAAAAAAAAAAAAAAAAAAATAAAAAATTAGACTAACACGAACGTAGATGTAGCTCGTAGCGTAAACTAACCCACTCTTTGTTTAACTTTACCTACTTTTTTTTTTTACACTTTGCATGTCTGTAACTCTTTTCTTGCATGTTTGTAGTTTGCATGGTATGACTGTGAGTTAAGACTGTGTTTGCATGGTTTGTAAGCGTTCTTATTTCACTTCTTTTCATCTTTCACCCCTCTCCTATTCTCTCCGACTATTTTTCTGACTTGTCGGCAGTGGCCGGCGGATGATGATGGTGAGTCTTTTTTCTCTTTTTCTGAATGAATGTTAACCCACGAGTGATAGGTGTTCCTCCTTACTTAACCCCTTATTCTCTTCTCTTCTCTTAACCCCCTACTCTTTTCTTTCTCTCGGGCTAACCTTAGAGTGGATCTTAGGGTCTTTGTTAGCCTTAGCTTCTGTAGATCTGTAGATTTGTAAAGTTCTTTTAATCCTGAACCTTAATCTGACAAATTTAAGAAACTTGATTCAGCTTAGAATATGAAAATCCTGTGGTTAACAGATTCCTGGTTAAGGGAATCTCGGTGTTATTCGTATTTCAGTGAAAGGTCTCTTGTTTAAAGAGGTAAGAAACTATCTCTGGAAAGTTTATAAATAATGAATAAGTAAGAAAACAACAACTTGGTAATAAGGTACGATATTGGATTCACAGCAATAAGTAATTATATATACAAATAAATAAATTATATGGATGAACGAAATAACAACGTGATACAAAAATACGGTATTGGTACAACACTTGAATAAACCTACTGCGGTCTTAACCTGAGAGTTAATTTGAACGGTATTGAGGACACTTTAGGGTTTACTCGATTAGGCAGAGTTTGTAAACATTCCAGCGTTGAATCCGAAATAATCTATCACGACGTAACAAAACACTGTAGGCAAAGTGGTGGTCTACAAGAGGTTTACTGACCTGCGATTTCGACGTAAATAACTCTGAAGACTGAAGGGGCCTACGTGAGGTTTACCGTCCTGCAATTTGACGGAGATGGTCTGAGGATGTACAGGCCTACCGGCAGGATGATGTGTTGAGGACCCGTTGAAAAGGACTTGTTGAAAGGGCACCAATCGAATTGTGGTGAAGGATGAGTGAGGCGAGGCCAGAAGGATGGCGCCAGTATAGTGATGATTTACTTCCGGCGGAATGAAGTTGTAGGTCGCCTCAAGTGTGATTCACTTCATGTATTGGTGAACTGATGTTTGAAGGACTGAGGCCAGCTGAGATCGAATGACGCTACGTGAGTGAAGATTCACAGAAAAAAGCAACGAGCAAAATGAGAACGATTTTAAGTGAACTCGCCCTTATATAGGCTCGGAAGACGCGCAGTTTACACGGGCCTTTTTCGAAAACAAAGTAAAATTTTCTTTTCCTTTTGTAGGCTGTCGTTGCCTTGTTTTGTTTCCAAGATGTTTGAGAATGGCGAGGAAAGTATGTATGTTTTATATATATATATATATATATATATATATATATATATATACACGGGGCTCCAATAAACCTTAGCCCCCCCGCCCATGGCCTAAACCATTAGAGGCACAGTAAAACTAAACATACCTTACAAAAGAGAATTTAATCCTGCATTTAATGAGAAACAATTAAAACTTGGTGTTCCCACCATTTGCTTCCAAGACAGCCTGAATTCGCTTGGGTAGCTTGCCAAAAGTGACGTGAATAGATCTTGATCGTTACACAAATTTGCTAAAACAGTTTCAATGTGTTGCGTCATTGTATCCTTCGAAAATAGACTTGTTGCAGGTTCTTGAAACAAGAGACATTCAACCTTGTCCTTTATAACTGATCCAATGTGTTTACAGACGTTCAGGTCAGGAGAATTTCCTGGCCATTCTTCACTTCCAAAGAAATCGATCTCATGGTTTCGCAAAAAATGTTGAGTGGCTAATGCCTTAAAGCGGGGGCCTTATCGTGCAGAAGTGTGAACCTGATCGACACATCCATAACATTGTTTGGGTTTCTTAGAAAAGGAATGACATGCTGGGATAGAATAATATCACGAAAATACTGTCCATCCCGACTCTGACCATTTGGCTTCAGCACCCACATGAGCTTCTTTGCAGTGAACAAAAACAAACACGCCAACACAGTCTGGACTTTATAATGATTCGCGATAATGTTCATTGTCATCGATTTCATCTGGTGTTGTTGCCCACACTCGATCATTTTGGTAGTTATGCCGACGTGTTACGTAAACAAAAAATTCATCGGAGACAGCTAAATGCATGAAAATTATCCACACCAATCTTCAAGATATGGGCAAACCACTTCTGTCATCGGTGTTAAGTTGAGTTTTTCTTGGCTTTGGAAGTTCATGCCAAGGCTTTTTCCGCTACGCGTACCGCTTTCAGTGATGTCCTTTGTTTCCTGAGAGAGTGGCAAATTTGGGCGCCCAGATTTGGTTGTATCCATTTCACATTCATCCAAAGTTTTATTCCAATTTCTTTTGACGAAGTCCTCACTTTTTGGCAACCCATGAACGTGTTATAAAGGTGGGTCCAGCATCACGAGCTTCCCGAAATGTTATTGCTCGTATGCGATCTATCACACGTTGCTTCTCCGAATCACCAATTAATTGAGAAGCCATTATTATCACTTTATCAGCTAGAGTAATTTTGATACCTGCATTAAATAAAGAATTTATATATTTTTATAATCACTAAAACTATTTCGATATAAGTAAACATGTAAGCTGCAATGGAGGGCTAAAGTTTTTTGGAACCCCTTATATGGTATGAATTTCACACTTAAACACGTGAAATGAATGAATGATGCATACCCACAGAAGAAAAGAAAAAATTATTCCAACAGTACACCTCGTCAGTGAGGTGACGACGAGGTGTATTGTTGAATACACGAGAGGCCTTGAAATATTTTTTCCTTGTGGGTTTGCATATATATATATATATATATATATATATATATATATACAGGGTGGCCGAAAGTCTGGATCCATAGGAAAATATTTATTTTAATACATAAATTACAACAAATGGTAAATACTTAAAATGAATATCAACTTTAACTCGTAAATGCGTATCCGTGATACTGTACAGTAGTTCGTACTCCAGTATAAATACTCAAATACTTTTTTTATTTCAGCCCAGAAATGGCTTCGAATCTAACAACAGAAGACCGGGTAGAACTTGTGTTCATGTACACAAGACAGGGCGCTACACACAGAGAAGTTGCTACCGAATTCAATAGAAATCATCCTGATAAGCATCCAGTAACACAGGCGACTGTTGGCAAGTTGTTTAAACGTTTCAAAGAAACAGGAAGTGTACATGATCGACGGCGTTCTGATGAAAATACCTCTGCAATGGTATGTGAAACTTTAACGAATAGTCCAGTAAAGTCAACAAGAAGATTATCAAATGAAACACGCATCTCGAGAACGTCAATTCGAAGAATTATTAAAAATCATAAATTCCATCCCTAAGTGTCTCGATGTCAGAGGCCGCCAATTTGAGCATTTGTTATAATTTGTTGTTTATACTGGAGTACGAACCACTGTACAGTATCACGGATACGCATTTACGAGTTAAAGTTGATATTCATTTTAAGTATTTACCATTTGTTGTAATTTATGTATTAAAATAAATATTTTCCTATGGATCCAGACTTTCGGCCCACCCTGTATATATATATAATAAAAAGGAAGACCAAGGACGCAACATGCAGCATGACTTTAACATACAGTAGATCCAATGTTTCGAGGAATATAACCCTCATCTTCACAGCAAATTATAAAAAGTAAAAGATAAACAAAACTTCCTTAAAACAAACCAAGAAATTATTAAACAAGCCTTAGAGTAAAAGATTCAAAAAGATAAATTATAAATTTTAAAATTATAAAAAATAAAAAATAAAATTTAAAAAAAATTACAAAAGAATTATAAAATTGATGCTACATTAAAACATTCTAAGAGGTAAATTATAAATTAGAAAATTAGAAAACGTAAAACGTAACAGACTAGTAAAATTTTAAAACAATTACAAAGATAAAAAAATATGAGATAAATCCTACATTAGAACATTCAGAGAAATACGAAAGTTATGATTTAAAGAAGGTTTTGGTTTAAAGGTATAAATGGGTTCTAATAATCTAAGATCATTGATGTTATTACGTACTCTTAAAATCTTAAAATTATCTGGTGAAAAGGAAGTGTCACATCCAACCGAATGTTCACGTATTATGGATTTCATTGGGTTCATACAACCTACCTGACTGCTGGTCAATGTCGAACTGAAGTAACGGAATGGTACTTCCAATGTAAGATTCGCTCTTGCAGTGCGAGCAATGAAATTTGTAGACACATGAGCACAAAAGGAGAGGAAATCTATCCGTAAAACGAAAGTAAGATCCTATAGTGGAAGGATTTATAAAAACGAACTTAAAATTAATTTAGGGGAAAAATTTCTTCAACATTGCAGAGAGGGCTTTCTCAATTTTGTCACTAACGAGACCGAGGTAAGGAAAGGTGAGGAAACAATTGTCATTGGGAACATTAAAAACGGGTGTCTTAGGTCTATTACGTTGCGTTTGTCTGAATTAGTTGGTAGCTATTAAGCTTTCATTTTTTTTTACTTAATATCCTTTGTCTTTCTTGCATCTTTCTTTCTTTTTCTTTCTTCTTTCCTCTCCCTCTTCCCCTTCTTTATACGATGGACCCAATGAAAAGGAGACAAAATAGACCCGACAGAGAGTATGGAAAGGCACGACTAGGGAGTCCATGAACACCCAGGGATCCCCTGCCTCGGTCGCGGACATGTATATATTGTTACATATGGGAATACGATAAGAAAATTGATTAATTAATCAAAGACTAATTTAGCTTATAAATAAATTGTTCTTGGAAAACAATCACGTGAATGCCACAGTGGCGGTTCCTTTTTTCGTTTATGGAAGGACGATTTTATAAATTCTTAAGTACATAACTTTTAAAACTTATGCATGTTAAATACCCATGTAATTTAGAAAAAAGACATAAATTCAATTGTCTATTTAATTCTGAATAAGTTCAGATAAAAATACCATGTACAGGTTACCCAAAACCTAGGAAAATAACTAATTTAAAAATTACCTTTAAAACAAAAACATAGCTATGAGAATTTGACACTGGGCAGTAGACGTTAAAAAGAAATGAGACGCCAAACATAAATTATACTTTTGTATAAAACGGAAAAACTAGGTTAGAGTAAGATTGTTACATTATTAACAAGTTTAATAGCATGTTAAAATTACGCCTTCTGAAAGGATGATAATTCTTAAAAATAAGATGAATCAATTTAAGAAAATCTTATGAGGAGAATCTAAGTAAATCTTACACCTGACAGCCTCGCACGGCAACGGTTATCATAGGCTGAAGAGAAAATTTATCGTACAAAATACATTAAAGCTATAAGCAGTTAAAAAAAGATCATTTTTATATCGAGTTAATCTTTATATATTGCCGGATAACATGTCATAACTTATTGATAGTTAGAGAGGGTATTATTGTAATGATTAGAAAAACAGAAATCTCCTTCAACTTTGAAGGCAAAAGACAGCTAACGGCTGATACCTAAAGCATTACATCTCAAGGCTTGTTGAACGAATGTTTCCTCACAAAATCTGTGCTAAAATTTAAATGAGAAAATTTAATGTAATTCTCCTGTTAAGAACAAAAAACAAGTTCTTAGTAGAAGTTTGCTCAAGTATATAAACATACATATATGTGTGTGGCCCATAGAAGCGAAATCGTTCTTCTAAGTTTGAGTTAATCACTCTTAAAGCGAATGAGTTGGCTAAAAATAATTCAAACACAAAATAGCCTTCCCTTGAAATTTAACGGAAGGAAACATAGAACTCCAGGTTACATTCTAGTATCTGAAAAGAATCCAGAAGGGTCCACCCTATAAGAGTAAAGAAAACGGGTACCGAGTTCTTTCGATTGAATATAGATTTACTGTATAGAGAATTGGGGTAATCTCAAAAGTGTTACTCCCATTGTATGTTGGTTGCAACGGCTAATCCAATTTAGGAAGGGTCTACCTAGCAGATAAGTGGTTCAAATTGTAATTCAAGTAGTGCGCAATTCATTTTAACTTAAATTGTTATTGGTCCATCCATTTTAGTGGTCTTGCTTATTACAGTTACGGCTGTATTCAGTTAAATAACTACTAATTGTAGATTAAAACTAACAGTCAAATTTAAATTGCTTGTGCAGTTTACTTAATTGTCTTATTATTATTGTCTTCCTTAAACCAATATTCATCACTGTCAGAATTTGATTTTTGCTTTGTAAGTTGTTTAGTTTTAAAATCTTTGACGAATACATTATTTTTGTAAAAGGCTTTTCAATTATTCCCCTATTTGGATTAACAGAGAACTAAGATTAAAACAGGTTATATAAAAATGAATGTATGTGTGTGTGTGTATATATATATATATATATATATATATATATATATATATATATATATAACTGCAATGACCACGCAGTATATTAATGTATAGAAACGACGTAAGTATAGAGGAGCGTTCTGCACACGAGGAAGAGAAATAACGAACAAATGAAAAATGAGGTAACCGCCCGGGAATCGAACCCAGGATCTTCCGATTGCCGGTCAGATATGCTATCCACTACACCACGGGCCTCGATCAGTCAGAAGTCGTAATTCTCCTACATAGGGCAGAAACCAATGCCCTCGTGTGCAGAACGCTCCTCTATACTTACGTCGTTTCTATACATTAATATACTGCGTGGTCATTGCAGTTAAATGTACATATTCACGATTTGCGAGGGTGCCCTCTCAGGGCATTGGTTTCTGCCCTATGTAGGAGAATTATGACTTCTGACTGATCGAGGCCCGTGCTGTAGTGGATAGCATATCTGACCGGCAATCGGAAGATCCTGGGTTCGATTCCCGGGCGGTTACCTCATTTTTCATTTGTTCGTTATTTCTCTTCCTCGTGTGCAGAACGCTCCTCTATACTTACGTCGTTTCATACATATATATATATATATATATATATATATATATATATATATATATATATAATTCTTGAAATTGAACATTACAGACAGTAATCATAATTTCATTAGTTTTTATATATACCAAGAGAAGAATCATCAAATATAACTAATTTAGCTGTGTTAAACTTGTATAATAGATTAGAAAATATTGGATTTTCATAACTTTATAATTTCATTTTCATAATAAATTCAGAATGTCATTAGTTTTTATATATACGAAGAACTGCATAACTGATAACTTAATTTAAGACAGGCGTGTAATTAAGATGAAAGACATCATTTATTGCACATTGCAGACAAAATTATTTCGGCTTTTCTTCTTTTTTTTTTTGCTTCCATGAAATTATTGTAGTTTGAGTGCTAATAAGAAAAAATAAAATTCTAAATCATACGAATGGTGAAGCGAAGTCATTTGTTGCTCTGAACTCATCGAATAACAATGTTAGAGTTAGAGAGTAAGAAGTCTACTGAAGAAATATATTTCTTGTAATTTGTATAGAAACTAGAGTCAACAGTATATATCACTTAATTGTTTTGTTCATTATTATTCATCTAATAAAACTTACTTGTAATAATATATGATTTCTAAGTAAAAATATCTTAAAGTACGCTCTGAAACAGGCTCGTTTGTTTCTATGGTCTGTTTATGTGCTTAAAAGAAATATATTTTACGGATTAAGACGACAGGATGTTGGCTGGAAGAGCAGTTTATGATGCTTTGAGAATAGCCTCGTTTCTCTTCCTAATTAATGTTCTGCACAGCTATGACATAATTTCCACGGAATTTGTTTATGTCGGAACTGGGGTTTGGAACTATAAACCCATTGCATTGACTCCGAGAACCACGACAAAGTTCGCCTGTTTCGCTAAATGCAAATACGGTTTGTTGTAATTTATGTTTTTGTTATATATCTCTATTTTTAACTTTATGAGGGATATGCATGAGTCACAACATTAGTTGAAATATTATTAGTTTAATAATAATAATAATAATAATAATAATAATAAGGAGGTCCTGTGTCAATGTCTTCGAGAATTTGATACAGCCTAAATTTCAAATTTTATATTTCTCTCAATATAGTACATACGAGTACAACATATGCATATGGTGGTATCCGTGAATCCAACAACATTGAGGGTAGCGAAATTCCAGTCCTGTTTATAGAAGAGTTTGGTTTAAAAACCGTGATTTTATTTAGCGTCGGCTCTATTATGCTTTATTGTTTTTCTCACCTTTACAATAAATCGTGATATATTTTATGAGTTGACATTTTAAGAAATACAGATATAATACGTGAAATTGTATGCCCTTATTCTAGTATCTGTACTTGTATGATTTCTGTACTTATCTTTTTAAACATTAACGAATTATTATTATCATTATTTTTATTACTGTAATTAAGAAATTATTCACTTATCAGGTTTTGGAGAACAAGTTACGTACACTCAGCCTGTAGGGTGGATCGATTTTACATTTTTTTCGATTTCCATATTCTAATAGAGACAAAAACTTGCGCATGCATGAGAAAATAGCCTCTGCAATCATATTTTAGTAGTCAAAAACGTATTTTTCTTATAATTTTTAAAATATTTCAATATGCATCAAAATTATTCCTAATAACTATAAAGTCGATGAAAAAGACCTCATATGATCGTTTTTCCAAGCGCGTTGTCCTACGTTAATATCTTTTGCCCCCGGCAACAACGTCAAATGTTGAAAAAATAGGTAATTTATATACATATTTTCAGATCGGCTCTTTGTCTTAAATAATGCATTTATATATTTCCCATAGCATTTATATCGTTGCTTAGGCATGAAATAACACACACGCAAAATTTTATGACTCTAGGCTAGGGTTTAAAGGTCATCTCTGGTGAGTGCTGCCAGCAGCAGCTGCCACTGACGCGCCAGTACGCACTGCGCAGTTCCCTCAGTTGCCTTTTGACAGCGTCGAAGGCAGGTGTGTATTTTGCAGCTGGCTCCTCGAGTCCTCAGTGTGTGTGTGTGTGTGGCTCTTCACTCAGAGTCCTCAGTGTGCTCAATCTCTCTGCTCATATCCTTGTTTGTTTTTCTCATAACTCTGTTTTTTTCGATTTTATTGCGTAACAGAACAATACATTATTCTTTAATCTTTACAGGATGGCTACCGCTACAACTAGAAGATCGGTTACGTGTCCAATATTTGGTGCTGAGAAATATTTGAATTTGCGATGTTTTCCCACATGTGAAGATGTGATGCAATACTACCATCATGTGAGAACTGAGTTGAGATCATCAAAGAAGGAACCTCCATTCAAAGACATCGCCGCTGTGGTCACGGAGAGACTGGAATACTTGTGGAAATTAGCTTCCATTCCAACAGTTTCGACAGCACGGATAAATCAAATGTTGAAAAGTTATCGTGATAAAATGGCTAACATCATCAAATCACTGAACGCGAAAAAGAAGAACGAATCGTTACAGAAAAATCTTGAGGCCTTCAAGAAATCAACTAAGACCACCTTATTTGACATATCGGCTTGTAAATGCCCTGATTTGACAAAATGCAGCTGCCCTCGTGAACGACGAGTACCACTGAAAGAGCAACAGTTTTTACTCGACCAAAGAAGTGATCGCAAAATGGCAATAGGAACTTTGGATGTTGAAACAACAAATAAAAACGAGATGACTCTTGCAAGAAGATTGGCGATATTGAAACAAGAAGGAATAGCAGAACATCAAGAGCCGTCGACTAGTAAACGACAAGAAACTTCTCAAGAACAACCTTCTTCGTCAGCCTCTAGTGAAACCGAGGATACATCTATAGAATCATCGTCATCGTATGAACTAACACCGAGAGATAAACATGACATGAAGGAAAAAACACGAATGAAACTCCAGGTACTTGCTGAAGCTTGTGATCGTACGGGCGTCTCAGACAGAGCTGCTTCATTTATTGCTTCTTCGTTGTTAGAGGATGTTGGCTGGATACGAGAAGATGATGTCAGTTCAGTGATTGATCGAAATAAGATAAGAAGAGCCAGAAAAAGAGTTCGTTCTGAGCATCAGCAAGATGACAAGATCACGCTACCATTACAGGGCATTTTCTTTGACGGACGTAAAGATAAAACAATGACACAAGAAGAAATAGACAATGTGAAGCATAGAAGGACTGTGGTAGAAGAGCATATAGTTTTAGTTCAAGAACCAGAATCCCAGTACATGGGGCATTTCACTCTTGCATCAGGTTCTGCCACTGCAATAACATCAGGTATCATCAACTTTCTAGAGACTAACAATATTAGCACGGACGACATTGTGGCTATCGGCTGTGATGGTACCGCAGTGAACACGGGTCGAAAGGGTGGAGCCATTCGTATGATTGAAATGAAACTACAAAGGCCAGTTCAGTGGATCATATGCCTATTACACGGTAATGAATTATCACTGCGACACCTCATTCAAGACTTGGACGGCAAAACAACTGGGCCAATGGGCTTTACTGGACCAGTTGGAAAACAACTGAACGACTGCGAAAAACTTCCAATTACAGAATTCGATGCCATTCCATCTCCCGACATTGACATAGATGATGCCGAGTTGAGCACTGACCAAAAATATTTGTTAGGCATCTACAGAGCAGTGTCGAGCGGTAGCTGCTCTTCAGCTCTCGCGGCTCGAAATCCAGGTAAGATGGCGCATTCCAGGTGGCTGACAACAGCAAATAGATTTCTGCGCCTCTATGTTTCAACCAGTGAACCCTCCAGCACCTTCAACGAAATTGTGCGATTCATTATGACAGTTTACGCACCAATTTGGTTTAAGATAAAGAAAAACTCCAGTTTCACTGAGGGCGCAAAACATTTTTCGAAATGATGCGTCTCTCTCAGACCATGCCTCAAAGATCTAAGACAATCGCCAACAAAGTCCTCCGTAGAAATTCTTTCTTTGCTCACCCAGAAAATATTTTGATCTCCATGCTACATGCCGATGAGCAACACATAAGAGAATTGGGATGGAGAAGAATATTAAAAGCACGATCAAAACAATCACCAGCGGGGGAAATTCGAGCCTTCGCCATGCCTGAGCTGCTCTACGATAGTCAAAACTATTACGAAATGATCAACTGGCAAACGGCTGAGGTGACCGAACCCCCCGTTACAAAAACAATACCTGATACCCGAATAAAAGAGTTTGTTGAGACGGGAGACCAGCCTGATGGACTGATCCCACTATTCCCTTGTCATACTCAAGCGGTCGAGAGACTCATCAAATTAGTAACCGAAGCCTCTGCCAGTGTAAGTGGAATAGAAGAGAGGGACGGATTCATCCGCTCCCGTCTTCACTCCCGAACAAAAATTCCACGATTTGATTCTAAGAAAGATTACCGTATGTAAATCGACATGCAGCCAAAGGAAGGGTGGTTGGGGCTGGATAGGGTGGAACTCGACGTACAGCCACCTCCTCGTGGTGAGTTCTGGGTTGCTAATTTTATAAAATTAGCAAGCGAGGAGCTGTACTTAGTACTTATCGTACTTATAGCATCGCATTAACGTAATTATAATCCACATTTAGACTTTTCTCGGGGACAGAAGATATTACTCTAGTCATAAAATTTTGCGTGTGTGTTATTTCATGCCTAAGCAACGATATAAATGCTATGGGAAATATATAAATGCATTATTTAAGACAAAGAGCCGATCTGAAAATATGTATATAAATTACCTATTTTTTCAACATTTGACGTTGTTGCCGGGGCAAAAGATATTAACGTAGGACAACGCGCTTGGAAAAACGATCATATGAGGTCTTTTTCATCGACTTTATAGTTATTAGGAATAATTTTGATGCATATTGAAATATTTTAAAAATTATAAGAAAAATACGTTTTTGACTACTAAAATATGATTTTCATCGCTCTGCCGGGGCAGAAGATGATTACCTATTAAGCTAAGATTTTGCAGAGGCTATTTTCTCATGCATGCGCAAGTTTTTGTCTCTATTAGAATATGGAAATCGAAAAAAATGTAAAATCGATCCACCCTAAATTTACTGTCGTACAGTCTCAGAATTATTGTACAACAGTAAACTTTGTATGTTTCATGCCATGCTTCCTAATATCTTAATACAATTAATGTGTTTAGAATTAACGCAATGCAACGGAATCTACATCGGGAACACCAGTGACGGAACTGTAAAATGTGGCTACACAGTTCATTTCGTCTTCAATTCTTTATCTTTGACTTTCGACCCCAACATGCGTCTCTTTCGAAAACAGCGTAAGTACGAGTGAAGAGTTAATTTCACGATCAATACTTTTATTAAAGAAAGTTAAACGTACGTAAATTTATTACTAACTTTTGTGTACTAAATACTCATTATAAAAACGTAAACGTTCCTACTTTTATATATATTTAATATATACGAGGGTAATTCAATAAATATCCGCACTTTTAATTTTCACAATTTTATTTTCGCATCTGATAGATTATAAACACATCACTTCTCAACATGGTCTCCTTGTTTCTCAATACACTTAGTCCATCCATCTACAAGCTTCTTAATGCCATCACAAAAGAATGTTTTTGGCTGTGTGCGTAGCCAGTTATGCACCGCCTCCTTCAGGTCATCATCGCCTTGGAATCGCTGACCTTTCAAAGCGTCTTTTAGTGGTCCAAAGAGGTAAAAATCCGAAGGTGCCAGGTCTGGACTGTAGGCTGGATGGTCGAGAACTTCAAATTTAAGTTCTTGAAGGCATTTTCTAGGCTGTGCAGCGGTATGAGGGCGCGCATTGTCGTGTGACAGAATAACACCTTCCGTTTGCTTTCTGGTTCATAGTGATGGATTCAGGTTTCATCTCCAGTGATAATGCGCTCCAAAAAGTTTTCACCTTCATTATGATACCGCGCCATAGACAAGAGCAGATGTCCATACGATTACACTTGTGCTCTTCTGTCACAGAGCATGCAACGGAAGCATCCAGCATCTCCCGTTGCAAAGAAGTTCAATGCGCAGCTGTCAGCAAGTAAAGTTATGCTAACACTATTTTGGGATGCATGAGACCCTATCCTTGAACATTATCTAGAGCGTGGAACTACAGTAACAAGTGCATCTTATTCTGACATGCTTCGGAATGAGTTAAAGCAAGCAATTCGCACAAAACGTGGAGGGAGTTTGTCGGAAGGTGTTATTCTGTCACACGACAATGCGCGCCCTCATACCGCTGCACAGACTAGAAAATAACTTCAAGAACTTAAATTTGAAGTTCTCGATCATCCAGCCTACAGTCCAGACCTGGCACCTTCGGATTTTTACCTCTTTGGACCACTAAAAGACGCTTTGAAAGGTCAGCGATTCCAAAGCGATGATGACCTGAAGGAGGCGGTGCATGACTGCCTACGCACACAGCCAAAAACATTCTTTTGTGATGGCATTAGGAAGCTTGTGGATCGCTGGACTAAGTGTATTGAGAAACAGGGATACTATGTTGAGAAGCGATGTGTGATGTGAAAATAAAATTGTGAAAATAAAAAGTGCGAATACTTATTGAATTACCCTCGTGTGTGTGTGTGTATGTTCTTTTTATTTTTATTTTTCCAGTTAACCCGAAAAAGGTTTTTAAGTCTTGTAATCAAGTTGACCAAGAGGGATACAAAGGAGGAATTTACAACTACTTGTTGCCAAATGGAAAAGTGATCCCGGTAATTTACATGCGTACTTTTATGGATTAATTAATTACACTGCGATAGAAGGAATAACTGAACATAAATGCGGTAGAAGCTTAAATAATTTTGAACTCTTTTGACCCATCAAAAAGTTAGACGGTTTATGACATTTACTAAACGTCCCATTTCTTGCTGAGGATGCTCTTATAGAATTAATTAGTCAATATCGACGGACAAAAATAAAATCATTAAAGCAACGTAATATTGGAGAAGACGTAATATTGGAGAAGTACACAGTTACTGAGATGTTAAATTCTTATACAAGAAGTTAGATCAAGGAGGTTAGCGACGTTGGGTCAGTTCAGTTGTTGAATTGGTGACTGTTCTT
This sequence comes from Bathynomus jamesi, assembly GCA_023014485.1. Taxonomy (NCBI): domain Eukaryota; kingdom Metazoa; phylum Arthropoda; class Malacostraca; order Isopoda; family Cirolanidae; genus Bathynomus; species Bathynomus jamesi. The sequence goes on along the minus strand of JAJOZX010021367.1, from coordinate 19,403 downwards.
TGCGTTCAGATCACGTAGTTCGGATTTTACGTAGAGCTGGAAGTCCTCTCTATCACGTGACCTTTGCCACTTCGAAGGAGGTTAAACGATCCTAAATATTATAATCTTATACAACAGAATTTCCCAAACTGTAGAGCGCCCAAGACCCGCTGAAGGGGAGCGCGAAGAGGTTAGCAAAGGGAAAATAAAAAAAGTAAAAATGTGAATATTTTCAATATATCATTCGCTATCACTATCATTAATAAATTAAGCATTCATTTTCACTGCTATCACACATTCATTATAGTACCAATAAATTACATTCTCTGAATGGCATTTGCCCTTGAAATAAAGGAGGTGTGAAGTTATGTCTTCAAAGTTCAGTATGAAAGGGGCTTTGGATAAAAAAGTTTCCTGTATACAGGAATGATAACGGGAGTGTACAGGAATTTTTCACATTTTAAGTATGAATTCAGATTAAGACCTTTTCGCTATCCGTGAAGCTAAACATAAACTTAAGGTTAACAATAGCGGACAATTTTTTGTTTCACTTTGAAAAATAAATTGCTTGTTAGACTTTTAATAGAGCATGCAACCACATGTAAGTGTTTCTTTGTAAGTTAAGTTGGGTTAGGTTAGATTAATTACCTAAGGTCAGGTTGCCTTAGAATTTTTACTTTCCCATGCTTATTAGAAGATTTCTAAAAGCATTCGTTTCCCACTGACTATTTATTCTTATCTTTTAATACATTCGTCTTTAGCAATTCATTAATTAAATTCGCTTTTTTGTCGCATAATTTTTTCACATCCATAAAATTTGTCACATTTTCAAACGACATATTGACACCTTCTATAATAACAATTAACTAGCCTAGGTTTTGCGACTTGGAACGCATATCCACTACGTTTAATTAAGTGACGTGAAAACCTAATTATGAAAACCTATACGTTACACTAATATTCATATGGTTAACTATTATTTATAGATTTATTTACAATTTCTATTTACGAAAACCATTTATTCATGATATAAAAGACTATTTGAAATTTAGTGATAATTTTATTTTTTTTAAATAAAACAAAATACACTGTCCGCTATTATTAACTTTTACCAGCCTCACTTTTATTAATGACGTTATTATATACTTTGAGGCCACGGAAACAGTGATAAAATCGATGATTACAATTTAATCCTTCAGCGCCCGGACCTTTCCCGAGACTGAATAAAAATGTCTGGCTTTAGCCAGAACAAAATCAGTAAAGTGACAGTGGGCACTGAAAGGTTAAGAGCGTAACATGGAATTTTGAAACGTTGAACAGAAGACTAAAAGTGAAATTAGTTGATGGATCACAAACAAAAATTAACAAACGAAGAAAATCTTACATTTCGAGATATTAACACAAAGAAACAACAGGGACAATTCTAAAGTTTACACCCTGTAGATAGACGTGTTTTAAGGCTTTTACTCGTTTCTAAGCACTTCGATCAAAAGAAGATAGAACACACAGCCTCGTTCCCTCCCTTGATGGTATCCTTCTCCGTCTCATTCCGCGCGACTGTTGGATGAATGTAGAAGTTTCTACCACTAACGCTTGGGTGACCAAGTCCAAGAAATAAAAAAAAGCAGGACAACAAAAAAGTTATTTTAATTTGTAAATTTTATTGAACTAAAAAAGCTAAATTCATTCATGTATTTCACATAATCATAATGCTATTTTATTTTTATGAATCATAAAATAAAAAAGTAATTAAATTAAAATTTATTTTTAAACTGTGTACTTTTCATTACTGTGAATTTTCTTCAACAAATTATAATTTTTGTCCAGAATATCGTGGAAATTTTTCATTACTAAAAAAGAATGATTTTAAGGGCTCAAGCATTTTGATTACACGTTCTACAGCTGGGAGCAGAGAAAGCCAACGTGTCTTCGAATAACTTAACATTTTTTGTATCCTATTTCAACTTCTTGGCAAAATTCTTCTAAACTCGCGACTCTCACAGTATATCTACAAAAATAGAGATAAATGTTTGGAAGGATAGCCTCAACATCTATTTACATCAGTCCTGTGGTAGTATTGATAGTATTTGATAAGATGTGGGTACTTCAACCTACCTCGAGAATTTGTTTGTTCCATTTTTCCGTTAGTTTTGTATAAACACTTTCCTTTCCTTTTCTGTTTTTGTCACCAAAATTTGTGTTTGTGTTAAGTAAGTCACAGTTGTATCATCTGCAAACATTATAAAGTTCAGTATATCAGATGAACGTGGAAGGTCATGTATATAAATAAAAATAACAGTGAACCCAAAACTGAGCACTATGACACATCATGTCTGACAAGCGCTTTAGTTGAGCAAACCTTATTTACTGATACAACCTCAAACATATCACAAACACCACACACAGAAGCCATAAAACAGCAGATACAACAGCTCAACACAGAAATAAACAACAAACTTAAAAAAAAAAACAGAAACATTTAGGGCAGGGGTGGCCAAAACGTCGATCGCGATCTACCAGTAGATCGCAGAGCAATTTTTAGTAGATCGCAGAACGACCAGTAGCTTAGCCTAGTAACAGAGACCTTACATTTCACAATACTAACGAGCACACGACCCGACCGCTACTACCAAAAATTAGTGGTTTTTATGTTATCACCTCCATTATCGGTAGCAACATTTATTTGTTTTATCTTTGTGTTTACCAGTCATTTAACAAAAAATAACAAAGTTTAACTTTAATAATTCTGAGAGATGTTTAATTAATGTCAGAAAATGATACCGCTAACTTTAATTTCTGCCAAAATTTCATACCGCGGTAAGTTGAGTTGTTATGAACATGTGTCACTTAAGTGACGGGTCAGTCATTTGGAATAGTCGGTGGTGAAGGTCAGTCTCCAGTCTAATTGCATTAACACCGTTAAAATGAGTGTTGGACCAAGTGCCAAGAAACAAAAACTTACAACTTTCACAATGAGTGGGAGGCGGCTTTTTTTTTACGATGAAAAATTCCAAATGTGTGTGTGTTTAATTTGCCATGCATGTGTCGCTTTCGTCAAAAAGGGAAACTTAGAGAGACATTTTAAAACTATTCACAAGCGGTATGACAGTGATTTCCCAGCTGAAAGTGAACTACGTAAGAGAAAAGTCAATGAACTTAAGTCTCAACTTAGTGCTCAGCAGTCTATCTTTACAGGGCCTAGCACAAACTCGAAAGCAGCAACGATTGCGTCATTTCGGGTGAGCCGTGTACTTGCGAAACACAAGAAACCTTTTCAGGATGGAGAAATATTCAAAGAAGCATTTACAGAGGCAGCAGAGGCGTTGTTTCAGAATTTCAGTAATAAATCGGAAATATTGTCTGCTATTAACCAGCTTCAGCTATCCAGAAACACTGTGATGCGGCGTTTTGAAGTACTGGATGAGAATTTGGTGGAACAACTTAAGAAAGACATACATGACTGCGTGTTCCTTTCACTTCACTTTGATGACTCGACAGATGTGATCGACACATCACAGTTATGCATTTTTATTAGAATCGTGTTTAAAGATATGACTGCCAAAGAAGAACTGCTTAAAATCCTACCTTTAAGAGGGAAAACTCGAGGTGAGGACATTTTTCATGCATTCAGCGAGTTTGTTAACGACACACAATTCCCACTTCACAAGCTTGTGAGCATAACAACTGACGGATCACCTGTTATGAATGGCCGCTCCACTGGGTTCATCGCCCTGTGCAAAAGTGACAAAAGGTTTCCAAACTTCTCTAATTATCACTGCATAATTCACCAACAAGCATTGTGTGGTAAAATGTTGAATATTAAAGAAATTATGGATATTTCCCATAAGATTGTGTGTTCTATTCGGGCGAGAAGTCTACAAAGGCGTCTCTTCCATGGCCGCTCCACTGGATTCATCGCCCTGTGCAAAAGTGACAAAAGGTTTCCAAACTTCTCTAATTATCACTGCATAATTCACCAACAAGCATTGTGTGGTAAAATGTTGAATATTAAAGAAATTATGGATATTTCCCATAAGATTGTGTGTTCTATTCGGGCGAGAAGTCTACAAAGGCGTCTCTTCCGGTCTCAGCTAGAAGAAAATAAAGCAGAACACACTGACATTTTGTTGCACACTGATGTCAGATGGCTAAGTAGAGGTAAATTCCTGCAGAGGTTTAGGGATCTCTTACCTGAAATTAAAGACTTTCTGAAGTTAAAAGAAACATTACAAAGAGTTGGAAGACGAAGTGTGGCTGTTAGATTTAGCTTTTTTGACTGACACCACTGCTTTTCTAAATCAGCTAAACTTAGAGTTGCAAGGTAAAAACAAAACTATTGTTGAAAGGATTGCCTCAGTGAATGCTTTTAAACAAAATCTGGAACTGGTATCCTCACAGTTGCAGCGACACCAACTGCGGAACTTCAAAAACATGATGTCAGAGCTGGAAAGTCAGGGGAAAGAATGCGACCAGTTTGACAGTGTTCGATACGTTGAACAGTTGCAGAATGTTATTACAGACTTCAACAGACGGTTCCAAGACTTAGCAACACTAGAACCTGTAGCAACAGTCATGTGCTTCCCATTTGGTGCAAACTTTGACATTGATGATATTGCATCAAAAATGGCCTTATTGTTTAATATGGACATATCTGCAATCGAGAATGAAATTTTGCCTCTGCGAAACGACATTCAAATCAAATCCAGGTCTTCAGAAGGAAACTTTTGGCACCTACTTCATGAAGAAAAATATCCGAATGTCAGGAAAAGTGCCATGTACTTGACAGCATTTTTTGGATCAACCTACCTTTGTGAGTCAACATTCTCACACATGAATATCATCAAATCAAAATACCGAGCCACTCTGACAGATGATCACCTGGATGCTTGTTTGAGGCTAGCAGTCAGCAACTACAATCTGGACTACACACGGCTTGCTGATGCCATGCAGTGCAAATCATCACATCAGTAAAGCAAGCTCTTCCTATTCCAGTATACCTAATTTCTAATAAGTTTGGGAGTTAAAATTTAATGAAAAATGTATGTGTGTGTGTGTGTGTGTGTGTGTGTGGCAATATATTTTTATAGTCACTTCATTTTATTCTTGGTTATTCTCTCTCTCTCTCTCTCTCTCTCTCTCTCTCCTCTCTCTTCTATATTATATTATATATATATATATATATATATATATATATATATATATATATATATATATATATATACAGGGTGTTCCAGGAGGAAAGGTCAATACTTCCGGAGGTGATAGTATCGGTCATTGTGAGAAAAAAGTTCATTTGAACATGTCTAATTCTGAATGGTTACGGAGATAGAGCTGTTTGAATCTACAAATGCAAAAGCATTGTTAATGGTAATCAAGAAAGAGAAACCAATTACTGTTTCTAACATTTAATGTTTAAACATTGGCAGTTTGAATGGTATCAGATACAGAAATGACAAATTTGTTACAGTTTACAATACGTTTTCGAAAATCCCACCGTCAACCTCAATGCACTTTGCAACTCGTGTGCGAAGATCGCGTGTTGTTCGTCTGAGTTGATCTTGACGTTCCTTTATGCGGGCAGCACCATCCAAAATGCGCGCGAGCAATTCGTCTCGTGTATCCACCTTTCTTTTGTAAACCTGACTTTTCATCCACCCCCACAAACAATAATCTAACGGAGAGAGGTCTGGAGACCTTGGTGGCCATTGAATGGGACCACCGCGGGGAGAGAAAGAGCTGCGCGCGCATCAGATTCAAACAGCTCTATCTCCGTAACCATTCAGAATTAGACACATGTTCATATGAACTTTTTTTCTCACAATGGCCGATACTATCACCTCCCGAAGTATTGACCTTTCCTCCTGAAACATCATATATATATATATATATATATATTTATATACACAAACTCAGAATGGTCCCCTGAGAAACTTATATGTTAAACACAGACCGTGCATGGAACAAGGAACTCTTCTGGGAAAATTAAATCCACTATAGTCCGAATAAGTAATGGTAAATGACAAATACCATAGTTTTTCTTTTTCATGATGCTAACCTGACGTGGGCAACGGGTCTCTCGCAAAGAGGTCCCATAAATATAGCTTCCCTCACCAGCTATCTGCAAAGCAGACAGGATCCAGCTTTGGGACATGGATCTAGGGTTTAAAGCAAGCCTAGTCCCACTTCATTCAGGACCTCTATATAAGTAAAAGACTCGTTGCATTCACGTCGGATTGAATAAATCAAAGAAAAAGGGGTAACTATTGTATTTTTAGCCTTGAAAAGTGGACGCTCAATGTCCCGGTTGAGGTTTAAGTTTTTTTTTTTTTTTGGCTAAAAATACAATAGTTACCCCTTTTTCTTTGATTTATTCAATCCGACGTGAATGCAACGAGTCTTTTACTTATATGGAGGTTCTGAATGTAGTGGGACTAGGCTTGCTTTAAACCCTAGATCCATGTCCCAAAGCTGGATCCTGTCTGCTTTGCAGATAGCTGGTGAGGGAAGCTATATTTATGGGACCTCTTTGCGAGAGACCCTTTGCCCACGTCGGGCTAGCATCATGAAAAAGAAAAACTATGGTATTTGTCATTTACCATTACTTATTCGGACTATAGTGGATTTAATTTTCCCAGAAGAGTTCCTTGTTCCATGCACGGTCTGTGTTTAACATATATATATATATATATATATATATATATATAACTGGGCTGGTGGATCGTATAGGGAGAACTTTGGAAAAAGTAGATCCCATCTCAGTAAAGTCTAGCCACCCCTGATTTAGGGAATTCATAACAACACTAAACCACTCCACAGATACATCCAGGCTATACAAGACTATACAGTAAACAACATTACCCACCTAACAGCGGCATTCCCACCTCACACGCGGCTATCTGTCGCAGCCAAAATAATATCCCAACATATACACAACAAGCTAACATTCTAGTGAATCACTACGCAAAGATAAGTCACTTAGAGACAACAACCAGAAGCACACAGACAGACAAACAGCCAGACAAGAAAACCTACAGACTCGACACGACCATTACACCCTTCAATACAAACCAGACCACCAAGATCATCAAAAACATAAAGAATTCGAAGGCTACTGAACCAGACAATATATCTAACATACACCTTTAACTCTTTCATGCCGTATGGACGCAAATGAGACCATCAAATTTTATGAGATTTTAGTCATTCTGGAGATATAACACAAGTGTTTTTTTGTGGCATGAAAAGTAAACGAAAATCAGGTATGAAAAGGTTAACACTTGGGCCCACAGGGAATACTAGCTCTCACAAACATCAGCACATATTCATACCAACACCGTATTATTCCTAACATATGGAAACAAGGTAAAATTATTACACGACTCAAACCAAACAAAAATCCAACAGAACCAGCTTCCTATAGAACCATTACTTTACTATGCACACTTTCCAAAGTAACAGAAAGACTAATCTTACAAATCACCAACCCACATATACCACTATCCCCTACTCAACATGGATTCAGACCTCACCACTCAACCACGACAATACTCACTAACCTCACGTAGCACATCATGGATGGCATCAACTCCAGACGACCAGCTCAACGTACACTATTAGCAACAATAAACATTAGTAAAGAATTTGATGCTCTCCCACGTTTCCCTCCCATAAACAAAGTACTCAACACAAACATGCACAATAACGCCAAAAGGTGGATGAGCAACTATCTTTCAGGAAGAAACTCACATGTCACATTTAATGGCGAGTCATCCAAAAACAAACTTTTTCCGAACGGGGTCCCTCAAGGCTTTGTTCTCTCACCAACACTGTTCAACTTATACATGCTTGACATTCCAACACCCATAGATAACAAGCTTACCTTATCATCATATGCAGATGACATCACTCTAACATCCACCCCCAACAACATCGACACCGCTCCAAATAACCTACAAACATACATAAACAGTATACAAGACTGACTCACACACAAGAGACTCAAAGTAGCGCCCACAAAATCAACCATCACCTTGCTAACAAACAACACAAAAGAACACCAGATAACTCCACAACTTACACTAAACAACACCAACATTCCACACACTCACAGGACCAAAATACTTTTTTGCTGGTTTTTTTGGTTTTTGATGGGTTGACAATTTTTTTAGAAAGGTTCGATAATTATGTAGTGCCTAATATATCTATTATTTTATTAATTTACTTATCTAATCTACAATATATATTAAAAAGACATCTTTATTTCACAGAAAGTTGAGATATGAGAGATAATAATGACATATTAGAATTTTCTCCATTTTAATTTTAGATCTTTCCTTTATTTCTTCACAGCAGATTTCAGCTTTATTTAGACCTAACTCAAATTTAAATTTTTAAGATGCCAAACTCAGAGAGTTATAGAGGTAGAAGATCTAAAGCTAGTAAAAAAAAGTGGAATGTTTTGAAAATGAGGCAAGAGGTATACCGAGACTCGAATTTGGAGCATCAGTTGAAACTGATTCACTTCCTCCAACTTTGGCTTCTGGCAAAGATGATCCAAAGATTATAAGTGAAAATGTGCCTGAAATGAGTGACACCAGTGCGGGTTCTTCATCATCCACATTCTGTCATTCAACACCAATAAAGCATAAAAGGCAAAGATCAATTACACCATTTGTGGTAAGAACGACTGTGGACCAAAAGGAAGAATTAGATTTACAAGTTGCAAGGTTCTTTTTTTCAGCTAATATACCCTTCAACGTTTTAGAAAATAAAGAATTTATAAAATTAATCAAGGGTCTAAGATCAGGATATGAACCACCGAACAGGAAAAAGTTGGCATCTGATCTATTAATAAAAGTTAATGATAAAGTAATCCATGAAATGAAGAATGACCTTAATCTTGATGATTGTACCATTACCCTTATACAAGATGGCTGGAGTTCAGTAGGTAATGATCCTATTATTGCGCACAGTATTCATAATGGAAAAAAGCCATATCTGATTTCAGCAGTAGATGCTAGAAGTACAAAAAAGACAGCAGAATATTGTGCACAGTTAGCTAGAGGAGCAATAACAAAAACCAAAGAAATATATGGCATTGATGTAAGTATAACTATTTTGTAGGTACATTTTATTTTAGTTATAAACTGAATGTAATTCTCCGCCTTGGTATACTCAAATGCTCAGTTCCTTATGAGTTATCAACATTTTATTTTCAGGTATTTGCTATATGCACTGATAACGAAAACAAAATGATAAGAATGAGAGAAATTCTTAAGGAGGAGAACTACATTCTTATTACTTATGGCTGTTCAGCACACCATCTAAACTTGGTCAAAAAAGATGTCTCCCCAAAATCAATTCTCAAGCATGTTGTAGAAATTAACAAATATTTCCGAAACCATCACCAACCTCATGTAAGCTAAAAACAAATCCAATAAATTAGCTACTGTCAGCTTTACTTTTATGCATTAGTACTATCAATGTTAGCATTAGCACTGTCACCGGTGTGAATCCTAATTCACGACTCATTGATAATATTTGTAATAAAAATTTATATTTTAGGGTTGGTTAATGGAGATAGGAGGTATGATGCCGCAACTACCAAATGAAACCAGATGGAATTCTCAGTTAGAATGCATAAAATCCTATTTGTCAAATTACTCTCTATATATAGAAATAAGAGGAGAGCATATTGAAGACATTGATCACAACATCGGAAAATTGATAGATAACTTATCTATACAGAGAGAGGCATTCAATTTACAGTCACAACTCTTACTTGTTGGAAATGCTCTAGATATGGTGTGTTTATATTATGCAGTTAAAATTACTTAACTTTAAATACCAATATTAATTTCAAGATATTTTATAGACTTATAGCGCACATTTTATTTATAGAATCCTGTACTAAAGCACTACTAATAAATAACTAAAATACACTTCATTTTATATGTGTTGTAACTTGTAACACCAAAAAATAAATTCTAACAATGCATAATTCCAAATGTTTACGGATGTTTTCATTCAGCCATATATGACTTTATAGTTTTTATTTTTTTTGTTACAGTTGCAGGCTGATAATACAACATTATCTGATGCTGTTGAAATTTGGCTCAATTTAATCCAAGATGAAAAATTAGCTCCATACAAAGAAAATATTATTAAGAGATTTAAAAAAGCTATGGAGCCATGTCATCTTTTGGCAAATATAACTGACCCAAAGTATGAAGGTAAATAGGACCTAAATGTTTAACTACTATCAATATATAAAACATAGGTAACTCAACTGTATGGGCAGAAGAGTTTTCTCTAATCTGAATCAAATCATCTGGCATTGCCATATTAGATAACCGGTCCTATTCAAAGGAGTGACATAACGAAGGAGTGACATAACAAAGGAGTGACAAATCGGAGATAAAATTCAAAGGAGTGACACGAAAATACCAACAAAGAAGAAAGAACAAATCCAGAGGGAAGAGAGGCTTGCAACTGTTAGGTTAGGTTAGGTTAGGTTAGGTTTCTAGTTTTTGAAATAAAATCTTAATTTTAACAATTCTAACAAATTTTGTTTTTTTAAATAAAATTTTAATAATTATACTCCTTTGAATTTTATCTCCGATTTGTCACTCCTTTGTTATGTCACTCCTTCGTTACGGTATTTATGTCACTCCTTTGTTATGTCACTCCTTTGAAATGTCACTCCTTCGATACAGACCCTAAATAACAATTAGCATAAATTATATAATCTATATTATTAGCTTTATTTTTGTTTCCACACAGTTCTATTATTTTTCAGGACAAAAACTGAATAGAGTTCAAGAGGAAGAGGCTGAAGAATGGCTGATTGAAATAAATTCAGAATACATGGCAGGATATTATGCATTAATTCCGCTTAAAAGACGCACTAATTTTTCCTCCTTATTTATTCAAAGATAGTATAGTGAGCTCTACATCAGCTAGTAATTGGTGGAAAATTGTTGAAATGAAAGAAAAAAAAAGAGACCAGGTTACCATTAGGTTTTGCTAAATTTTTGAGATCTATTCATAGTTGTCCGGCCAGTTCCGGATCATTGGAAAGATTTTTTTCAACGTTTCGCTTGGTATGGAGTAAAATGCGAAATAGTTAAGGAAAGAAAAGGCAGAAATGTTGGTTCGAATCTACCGCCACCTAAGGTCAAAAGATGCTGAACATACTGATCAATAAATAATCAATATTAGATACCACTTAAATTATTTAAATTATAAAGCTGAAAAGAAACATGATTTATTTTTAGATATAGGTAGCCAATTAGAAGATAGATAAATTAGATACAGTATTAGATATAAGGTTTATAATGAAACATGTCAAATAAATAGTTTCTGGAAATTTTAGTTTATATTGGCCTTATCACATTAATTATAGTTTATAGTTGTTAATATATAAGACTGCATAACCATATTATAAAAAATGGCAAGTTAAAAATAAGTTTATGAGAAGTAAATTGATGTGGGTTTTTAGGTTGGGTTTTTGCTGGGATTTTGCTGGGTTTTTGGGTGGGTTTTTGGGTTTGGGTTTTTGGGTGCCAACCCTGGTCACATACAACACATCATTATCTTTTGCAAACCACATTCAGGACATTAAAACAAATGTACGTCAAGACTTAACACGCTTAGGGTACTAACAGGCACAAACTTTGGACACGAGCAGGAAACAACATCACTCATATGCAAACAGTATATTCGCTCAGTCATGGACTATGCTAGCCCATGCTGGGCACTAGGGGGGATCGAACAGCGGCGGCTCGTGACTAAAAATTCTAGGGGTGCTGTCTCTAAGAATGGGAATGAGCTGCTCTGAACATTTTCTGTATCATTGATTATGGTATTATATATAGGTATTTATAAGGTAGTTATGAAATAAGTAATTATGGTACTAATGAAATAAGTAATTGTGCACTTACCAGGTACTTCAGGTTCAATTACAAAGTTATTTAAAAATTAAGTCCATTCTTCTATTTTTATTCTGAGCAAAAAGGTCGATAACTTTCTCATTGAAATTTGGAGTACTGTTGATGATGCTTTTCTTCATTGAAATCATTGCTAGAGCATTTAGTCGTTCTTGATTCATAGTGCTCCTTAGAAACGTTTTTATTCTTTTCAACGTTGAGTGGCAGCGTTCTGGCTCTGATGTAGTCATAGGAATTGTCAAAAGGATTTTTATGAGTTTTGTAAGTTCGCAAAGCACATCTGCTAGATTATTTTCTGTGATGAATTTTAATAAATTAATTAAATTGCCATAATTGTGCATATCAGGTCTACTGTAGAAAACCTGTAATTCCGTAAGAAGCTTTTCTTTTTCAATCATGGGATATGCCTCAAAAGTCGCTGTCACTTTTTCCAGGGGCATTTTCTTATTAAAACTAGCGAAGTTTTCTTTGTTGAACAATTTTGCAGCTACTAATTGATTTGTGAAGGAATATCTCCCCTTTATGTCAACACATACACAGTCACACACTTCTTTTGTTTCAATCATAAGTGTTTTTGAAGGATTTTCACAATACTTTGAATTTCTAATTTTCAAAATGGTAGTTTTAAAGGTTGCAATATATTCCTGTATTTTAAATGCATCAATTTGTCGGGATTGCATTTCATTATAAATAACTTCTACATGAGGCATTATCTGATGAAAAACTTTTAACAAAACACGAAATTTTCGTTATTCAAAATGTGCAAAATTCCTGTTGCTTCTGAAATAGTTTGATCTGCGTTGGATGTAGACTGTATCTCCTCAATGCATTTCTTTAAGGATTCAAAATTTTCATAAACACAGTTTACAGCGCGTATATTAAAGTTCCACCTAGTAGAGGATGGACGAAGTATTCGGTTGTTCATATGTTTGTTTAAAACTGAGAAACGCTGTGGCGACCTAAAAAAAATGTAGGTACGGCCAAAAGGTTTGAAAATAATATTCTTGAATTTTGGATAGTGGTTGCTGCACTTTTCATTATCAGGTTCAGTTGGTGAGCATAACAATGAATGAAATGCGCATTATTGTAAATTTCTTTTATTTTTACTTGAACTCCACCTTTTTTGCCTTTCATGACATTAGCGCCATCAAATGTCTGAGCAATCAATTTTTGTGTATCTTCTTCGAGGAGTATGTTCAGTTGAACTAGAATACACTTAGATATTCCATCTGCTGTTTGATTTTCCGGAGTGAAGAACCCCCAAAAGAGCTCAAAAATTTCTCCATTTAGCTCATATCTCAGACAATAACCATTTGTGTGTATTCTGAAACGTCAGTAGTGTTATCAGCCATGACGGCTACGAATGAAGCTTCTTTAATCTCTCTTTTTTTATTTGATCGCGGCATATTTGCAGCAAACAGTCGAGAATATCATTTTGAATAGTTTTTGAAGCACCTTTGAAGACTGTGTTGCTTTCTAATGATTCTTTAAATCGGGATCTAATTTTGCAGCAAAATTTATTAATCCCCTGAATACGCCTGGGTTTTCTGAATCCTCTTTCTCGTCATGTCCACGTAAAGAAATTTTGAAATTTCCACAAACTTTAATGCAGTCTATTATTTTCGACAAAATTTCACGGTTCTTTGCAACCTTTTTATTATGGTCGATAATGGAGAGTCTATAGGCCTCACTAAGTTTTCTTTAATATTAACAGTTCCTAAAAGTGATAACGAAATCACATTGTCGATATGTTTCTTTGAACACTTATGTTTTTCAGTTTTTCTTTCATTTTGTTTATATTTGTAAAGCCGTTTTTTGTCCACGTTAAATCACCTCCCAGTAATAAACATGGGAAACAAAATAATGCATTTTTTACTTCGCAACCACAAAGCCAACTTTTCTTTTGGTACCATTCTGGGTTAAAACCACGAATATTTTTATTATTACTTATTCCTGGCTGAGATATTTGAATTTCCGGCGTAGGACGACCTTCTCTTTTAATACCAATTTTTTTCTTGAAGAGATAATTGTGAAAAATTAAGTTGTTGTATTTTAGTCACACTCACTTGATTCACTTCTATGGGCATGGCAGCCATGGCTGAATCAAATTTCAAAAAAGAAACGGAAATTATGAAAAAAAATCAAGAAATAATCACCAAATACATAATTAAATCACTAAGCCAATAAAAATCTATCAAATAAAATGTTAAATATTACTATTGTTACTCATCACCGTTAGAAATGGAATTAAATGAATTAATTGTAGTATAAGCAAAGCGAAACGTCAACATATTCACCACGTTCAACGAACAGATAGGAACTGCGCTGTCTGCAGTGCTTCGACTCACTTTCGACTGCGACTCTGCATAGAGAGAGAGGCAGACTCCCTCTCTCTCTATGCGTCTATGGCAACAAAGCATTGGAGTTCCTTTCGGGCATCGCGAGCAATTAATGCTGAAATCTGGTGCTGTTAGCGCGCAGTTCCAACGAGAGGTTGAAAATGATTTCATGTTTTTAATCATTCCTTATTGAAATAATTACTGAAATAAAAGGATGAGCATTGAGCAATGAATAAAAGTTTCAAAAGTTATTGAAAAAGTTATTCAGGGAGCTCATCCTTATATTGTTCTTGATTATTTCAATTGTAAATAAAAAATTTAGGGGTGCTGCAGTTCCGCAGTGCCTACCGACGAGCCGCCCCTGGGATCGAAACATATAAAAAATCGAGTTTCTCCAATTCCACAGTATGCACGTAGTTGGAAATGATGATCTCAACATCTTGTAAAAAGAATGAGTATATGCGACCCCCCCCTTACCCCTTCCATAGCATCCCGCCCCCATTTTACTCTCTCCACAGATATAAACCCCGAATGTGACAATCATGCATTATATTACGTCTTATTAAGTAGATTAGATTAATTTGGATAGATTATTTAGATAGAGTTTTAGATAGATTGAATAGATTACATAGATTAATTTAGATAGATTAGATGAATTATATAAAGTATTGTTTTTTGTTTAGGTTCAGATTGTTATTTTCAGATTGTTTATGATTGAATGAGTTATGATTTAATTCCGAATGAGTTATATTAAATTCAGATTGAATGATTCAATTGCTAGAATTTAACAATTAGTTTCTTGTTATTAATGCTACTAGGCCTAAATAAGTGAAATCCTAGCGACAAGAAGCAAAACGCCCAATTCAACATTTGGTCACCCTGCAGAATTTCCACATTCAATGACTCCTTCAAAGCAAAGGCTGACATATTTAGGCATTATTTATTGGTAAGAAAACGAGAAGAACTGATTTCGAAAGGTTCTAGAACAGCAAAAGAATGTTACAGAATTGTCACTAAAGATGTGGAAGCCATTTGGGAGAAGTTTTCCTTTCCACATATAGGATTTGAAGGAATAGCTATAAAAGTTGAACGATTGATAGAATCTGCAGCAAAGCTAAATAAAGTACCATTAAAACAAAGAAACAACAGTTTTCAGCAGAAGGTGGAGACATTCGATGAAATATTTGATATTTGCACTTGTACTTGTTACGATAAAAAATCAGTCGAACGGATTGCAGATGTGATATTAGAGTTCCAATGATTGAGTGAGAGTCTTTTGTGGGGCAGAAACAAAGAAAAAAAACTAGGACCAATCGACAGAGTAACGACTTCCGCAAGAAAAAGGACCGACGATAGAGTTAAAGGATTAGAAAGAAGAGCCAAGATAAGCCTAGATATGAATGTCGCCTCAACCAGCAAACTGGACCCTTTACATATTATGGAAGATGAGAGCATGGAAATTGATGATGACAGCGACGATATTGACTTTGTTCCGGATTTTGAGCTGAGAGAAAACCATCAGAACAGAATTATTTATGATAACTTAAAAATAACAGCAGATAGATACCGTATAAGTTACAGAGCTACTGCAGCTATAGTAAATGCAGCTTTGAAGGATATGGGAATATTAGACGAAACCAATATGTTGGATAGGAAAAAAGTGGAAAGAGAAAGAATACGTGTGGGTAAAAAGAACATAATCAAAGTGAAATCAGAGAACACACAGACTGAAGGCATCGGATTTGATGGTAGAAAAGATCAAACTTAGACAAAGAAGGAATGAAGTACGAAGAACATTATGTAATAGTCAAAGAACCTGGTGATGTTTACATGGATCATATAGCTCCAGATAACGGAACTGCTTGTTGTATTGCAGATGAAATAATAACTTTTATAGTTGATTCTAATAGCAAAGAATCCCTCAAAGCTTTGCTATGCGATGGCACCCCAGTGAACACTGGCAGGATTGGTGGAGTGCTAAAATTGATTGAATTATATCTGGACAGGCCAGTACAATGGCTGATTTGCTTTTTGCATGCAAACGAACTGCCATTCAGGCACGTATTTGAAGCAATTGATGGAAAAACTTCGGGACCAAACACCTTCAAAGGTTCTCTTGAAAATATACTCCGAGAGGATTTGACCAAACTGGATATAGTTGATTATACCCCTGTAGAGGGCAACATTAAAGAAGTTTCGGCCGATATTGTTAAAAGTTTCAGCAGTGACCAAAAATATATGTATGAAATGTGCATTAGCACATTTAATCAGTCACTCGAAACGGGGATTATTCCTGAAGACTTCAAATTAGCTAACGTCACGCCTATTTTTAAAAAAGGCGACCGCGCGGTAGCTAGCAATTATAGGCCATTAGCTTAACGTCAATTGTCGGTAAACTTTTGGAATCCGTAGTTAGGGATCGTATTATCGATCACTTAGAAAGTAGGGGTTTGATTAATAGTAGTCAGCACGGGTTTCGACGCCATAGGTCTTGTTTAACTAATTTGTTAGAATTTTATAACGAAATAGTGCGCGAATACGATAGGCATAGGGCAGCTGACGTTATTTATTTAGATTTTAAAAAGGCGTTCGATACAGTTCCGCATAGGAGACTAATTGCGAAGGTTAAAGCGCACGGTATCCGCGGTCAGGTAGCTAACTGGTTAGAAGAATGGCTTCGTGCTAGGAGGCAGAGGGTCGTAGTTAATGGTAGTGAATCGGGGTGGTTAGAGGTAGGTAGTGGTGTCCCACAGGGTTCATTGTTAGGCCCATTGTTATTCGTAATTTACATTAACGACATAGATGTAGGATTGATTAGTAACGTGTCAAAATTCGCGGACGATACTAAAATAGGCGGTAAGGTTGTTAACGAGGACGATAGAAATAGGATCCAAGACGATGTAGATAGGATTATGGAGTGGACGGATAAGTGGCAGATGCAATTTAACGTAGATAAATGTAAAGTTTTGCATATAGGTTCTCGCAACAATAATTACGTGTACACGATGGATGATAGGGATTTAGCGAGCGTTGACGAGGAAGTAGATTTAGGCGTACGCGTAACTAAAGATTTAAAGGTTAGGAACCAGTGCCTGGAGTCTTGCGCAAAAGCTAATAGGATGTTAGGCTTCATAGCGCGTAATTTCGAATTTAAATCGAAGGATATTATATTGCCCCTTTACAAGTCCCTAGTCAGGCCTCATTTAGAATATGCCGTTCAGTTTTGGTGCCCGTACTTGCGTGAGGATATTGATAGGTTAGAAAGGGTTCAGCGTCGTGCCACGAAACTTATTCCGTCATTGCGCAATAAGCCTTATGAAGATAGGATTAAAGTGTTAGACTTGTATTCACTCGAAACTAGGAGATTAAGGGGGGAGCTTATTGAAGTTTTCAAAATCGTTAATAACATCGATAACGTAAATTTTGACAAATTGTTCACTTTCGATAATAGTAATACTCGCAATAACGGATTCAAGTTGCGTGGCAGACGTTTCATTACTAATATCGCTAAAAACTTCTTTACGTTTAAAGTAATTGATAAATGGAATAATCTTCCCGCGTCAGTCGTTCATTCTACCAGCGTTAATGTGTTTAAGAACCGTCTTGACAGACATTTTAAAAATATTAACGTTGTTTAAAATTAAAAAAGAAAGTTAACAACAGGAGCTCTGGTGGTGGTGCTCGAGGATGAGTCTGTTGACGATGAATGCCAGCTTGTGACATGCCAGCGTGTGATGCCAGCAATAAAATTATTAAAAAAATAAAAAAAATAATTAGACTAACACGAATGTAGATGTAGCTCATAACGTAAACTAACCCACTTTTTGTTTAACTTTACCTACTTTTTTTTTTTTTTTTTTCCTTACTTTGCATGTGTCTAACTCTTTTCTTGCATGTTTGTAGTTTGCATGGTATGACAGTGAGTTAAGACTGTGTTTGCATGGTTTGTAAGCGTTCTTATTTTACTTCTTTTCATCTTTCACCCCTCTCCTATTCTCTCCGACTATCTTTCTGACTTGTCGGCAGTGGCCGGCGGATGATGATGGTGAGACACTTTTCCTCTTTTTCTGAATGAATGTTAACCCATGAGTGATAGGTGTTGCTCTTACTTAACCCCTTATTCTCTTTTCTCTTAACCCGCTACTCTTTCCTTTCTCTCGGGCTAACCTTAGAGTGGATCTTAGGGTCTTTGTTAGCCTTAGCTTCTGTAGATCTGTAGATCTCACAAGCGTTAGCCACCAGATCCCCAGGTGCCCTCCATCATGCAAGATGGCTAACACGAGGAAACAGGATCCTGCGCTTATATATCTCTACACGGAATCCAGACAAAAACATCCAAGACCTAGTAAAAATTATAATGCTGGTTTACGCTCCAGGCTGGTTTTGATAAAGTCTCATCCAAAGGCAAATGAGGGAGCACCTAATTTTTGGTATATCATGCAGTTGCTTAAAGGCTTAGATAAAAAGCATCGGATGATTATGGAGCGTGTCCTCAGAAATAACGCCTATTTTTCCCACCCAGAGAATATCTTACTTTCAATGATAACAGACACAAGAAGAGAGGTCAGAGAGCTGGCTCTTCAGCACATCATTCGAGCAAGAACTAGGAGCACCAATGCGATAAATTTTGAGCTGCCAAAAACACTGAACTTTGAAGCAGACGATTATCCTAACATGATCGACTGGGACAACGAAACCATCACCCCTCCGCCTATTTTACAGAATTTGACAAATAATGATCTTCTTAAAGTTCGAAATGAACCACTTCAGCTTATTCCTTTTCCATGTCACAGCCAGGGAGTAGAACATGCTGTAAATGTGGTAACAGAAGCATCACAAGATAGAATTGGTTACGAAAACAGACATAAATTTATTTTGAATGTACTGGAGTCGAGAAAAAAGCTACTTGTGTTCCAATGGAAAGGCCAGTGGTGTCAGTAATTTACGATTTTAAATTTCTTAAGGTGAATATTTTGGTTTTAATATGCTTCAATTAAATTTCTTAAGGTGAATATTTTGATTTTAGTATGCTTCAATTGATTCTTTAAGTAATATACGGAGAAAGATTTCTTATTATTCTATATATATATATATATATATATATATATATATATATATATATATATATATATATATA
>JAJOZX010021366.1:0-23300 GCA_023014485.1 Bathynomus jamesi | reverse complement strand
AAACCAAAATCGCATAAGCGAGTTTTGGATAGAATTTCGATTTGTACGTCTTTATTCATTCCTGTATTTTTCTAATCCATCTTTTCTAATATGACTTATACACTATGACGTCATAAAATAACTTTTTTCTCTTACGTTTCCCATACTTTGTACACTGAATCACGTTCTTAGTATTGGACATCTTCCGTATTCAATGTATGGTAAATTCTTTAGTAATAATGTGTGGTGTTATGTAGTATAAATATCATTATTCAACCATACTCATTCTTACATTCATGTTCTTTCTTGACCACTATCCTTTATTAATTTTATTACTTATTCATTCATCTAACTACTGTCTACTTATGCCCTATCAACTTATCAGTCCATGTTTACTCGTGTCTATATTACGCACACAACCTATTGGGTGACGAATGATATGTGTACACTACTGTGTGCAGTCGTACATGTCTATTGACGATCATGATTACGTACATGTATTCTTTTTACGTTTTATTTTCTTTTATTATTTCACCTCCCGCATTGAACTCAAAAATGCTGAGTTAAGTTATAAAATTCCACTCACTACGACAGAATCGAGCGCCTCAAAGATAAAATACCTCCGTTCGCTCTGATTTCAAATTTATAACATTATAACATATTATTTCGTAAATAAATTATCTCGTAAGTGCCATGTACTTTGTATTATATTTCTAACATCTAAATTGTCTATTAATATGAAACACTGTAAAAAACCAAAACAAAGTTATAGTAACTGTTTAATTGTAATTAACTGTAATACTTTAATTTAATATAACGTAATGCACTTTAATGAAACTGTAATTAATTATAACTTGTAATGTACTTCAATGAAACTGTAATTAAATGTAATGATTTAATTTATAATGCAAGAATGTACTTTAATAGAACTGTAATGGACAATCATAAGCGTATGTGAAGTAATCCATAATTGTAATCGTAATTGTAATGAACCAAAATTAATACGTACTCAGTCGTGTACTTAATTTGTACTTATATGTACTATTACGAAATGATATCGCCTTCATAAATGTAGACGGCGAAAAATAAAAATTAGTTGTTATTTTATTTTTATTTTTTTAAATTTTTATTTTGCAATCTTTTAAAACATTTGATCATGTGTTTAAAAAGGGGGGAAATTTAACCTTCAACTGTCCTCCCCCAAAACATTTAAGTTCAGCTATATTATACATGTATTTGAAAAATTACAGCACTTCTTCATTGCACTTCTGCATTAGACTTCATCATAGCATTTCATTAGGACTCCTTTGTTAGCAGCCTCGCTGCGGGGAGGGGGCAGAGGCCTCTTGCCTTCTTAATATTTTTAGATTCCGGCCTGAGCCATGGTCGAAAGAGGTCGAACCTCTACCCCTGTAAATTCAGAGTACTAACTGTAATTTTTGAGAAGTAAACCACAGTAAAAGAAGTTTTTTTAATCTTTTTCCTTCGAGCCTTGTTCTCTTCAGGAACTCAGTCAGTTAAGTCGACAAGTTATAAAAGAAAAGTCGATAATTTTAGTATCAGAGAAAGTATCAGAGTATTATAAAAAGAGAAGAATTAAAAATTGGCGACCCTTTGCCCAAATTAAGAGACAACCCAAGCACCATAGAAGATATCGGCATAACAGTCTGGCGAGTCTCTAGCTAAGAATTTAACAGAGTGGCGACCGAAAAGAATTAGAATGTTATAGAAGAAATATCCGTTGCAGCCTCCTATCTAGAACCCCCGTCGATCCGAACCGACTCAGGGCCATAAAAGGGGGGTTAACAAAACTGGCGACCCTATACCAGGATAAACACATAGAAGAAGGAAGATAACAAGACTGGACCCTTTAACCAGGATCTTCACGACTCCAGGATTCTTCCAGTCTTCCAGACCCTTTAACCAGGATCTTCACGACTCCAGGATTCTTCCAGTCTTCCAGACCCTTTACCAGGATCTTAACAGATTTTAAGAAGATTTTAAGAAAAAGAAGATTTTTAGAAGATGATTTTAAGAAGAATATTTTTAAAAAGAATGATTTTAAGAAAAATCTTTTTAAGATTATTTTTAAGAAGATTATTTTTAAGAAGAAGAAGATTTTTAAGAAGATTTTTAAGAAGAGGAACATTTTTAAGAAGAAGGATATTTTTAAGAAGAAGAATATTTTTAAGAAGAGGAATATTTTTAAGAGGAATATTTTTAAGAAGAAGGATATTTTTAAGAAGAAGGATATTTTTAATAGAAGATTATTTTAAGAAGAAGATTATTTCAAGAAGAGGCCACTCTTTGGCCAAGAATAGAAATTACCCTGCATCAGGATAAAACCAGTTGACCGGCGTGTCACGACTTCTAGTTCGTAACATCCACCCTTGAACCGGTGTGTCACGACTCCAAGTTCTCCACGCCTAGTTTTCATCTAAGAAGAAGTAGCCAGCAAGACGTCTTCAGGACACGTCTCTAAGGACTTCGCCCCAGAAATTGTTAAGTACAGAGTTTGTCTTTTTAAGAAATTTATAAACACTTGAAAAGTCAGTATTATTAACAGTTAATAATGAGTATCAAGTCAGAATTTATAAGAAACACAGTCAACATTTCAGACACCATTGATACATTTTTTTAGTGAAACTAATTTTCACAGTAGTTAAATGTAAGAGAAATTAAATGTAAGAGAAATTAAATGTAAGAGAAGTTAAATGTAAGAGAAGTTAATTTCAAAGAGAGTTAATTTCAAAGAGAGTTAATTTCAAGAGAGTTAATTTCAAAGAGAGTTAATTTCAAGAGAGTTAATTGTCACAGAGTTAATTGTCACAGAGTCAATTGTCGCAGAGTCAATTGTCGCAGAGTCAATTGTCGCAGAGTCAATTGTCGCAGAGTCAATTGTCGCAGAGTCAATTGTCACAGAGTCAATTGTCACAGAGTCAATTGTCACAGAGTCAATTGTCATAGTTATTTGCACTATTATATTCAGTATAGAATAATTTTATTTTATGTACCTTCCCGTACATTCGAGTGAAATGTTGTTTACATTTTTTTTTTTTTTTTTTTGCAAATTTTTTTCAATTACTGAATTGAATTGACTTGCAAATTAAGAAAGAGAGAGTTTATAGAGAGTTTATAGAGTTATAGAGTTACTTGAAGCAGTTTCAAGTTCCATTTTAAGTTTTCAGACAGTTTCAGTTGGTTGTAACCAAAAGGGACAACCAAACCCCAGAGATTTATAAAGATACTTGAAGTTTTTTTTTAAGTCATTTTTTTGAAGTCAGTTTTTGAAGTAAGAAGGTTGCACCAAGAGGGTCAACCAAAACAGAGGTTAATCGTCTCCACTTGAATAGAGATCAAGTGCAGTCATTTTCCATTTTCAGTTAATCTTCACTTGATAGCAGTTCAAGTGCAAGACAGTTTAAGTTTCAAGATACTTGACAAGCGTTCAAGTTAGACAGTTTAAGTTTCAGAATACTTGACAAGCGTTCAAGTTAGACAGTTTAAGTTTCAGAATACTTGACAAGCGTTCAAGTTAGGTTCAGAATACTTGATAGAGTTCAAGTCAGTTTTATTCCAAGTCAGGTTTATTTGAAGTCAGAGAGTTTTATTTGAAGTCAGAGAGTTTTATTCCAAGTCATTTTTATTTCGAATCCCAAGTTATTTCAATGCAGTCAATTGAATTCAACTTTTTTCTTTGTAAGTTAAGTGAATTTAATTTAAGAAAATGTAATTTAAGAATTTAATTCAACCTTTTTTTTTTGCTGTAAAAGAGAATTTAATTCAACCTGAATTGACCGGGTTGCGTCTTTAGTTAACCTTTCTTTGTTTTGTTGTGAGAAGGAAATTGACCGATTTGTCTTTTCTTTTCATGCCAGTTTTGCGTATATAAATATATAGTTATATAATTCATTATTTGTAACCAAAATAGTTTTTGCAATTGTTTGTAACAATTTTGGTAATTATTGTAATGTATATGAGGAACATGCCATCCCTCCGTTTTGTTTCAACTTTTTTAAATTTTTGTTTTAAGTAGTGTGACAAGCAATCTTTTTTTTACAAAAAAAAGAGCAAAGTGCTCACTAAAGACGTATTGTCAATTTCAAACTTATACCCCCTGCTTAGTCACTCAATTCCCCCGTATGATCGCACATACCCTAAATTCCAGTTGTTTGTTCTTTTTTGTCCTTTAATTTTAATAAAACTTCTACACAATAAAACGTATGTATTTATCATATGCAAACAAGTTTCAGACTAAAATATCAAATAATTCAAAATTCTATCAACATTTAACGAAAGAGTATAATTTTTCTACTTAACATGCAAAAAATTATTAAACCTTTTTAATATTTTTTTTTTATTATATAAAAATAATTTTTAATGTAAAATCTACATGAGATTATTAAAAGAAAAGATTGTTCGAAATGCTTCCTTCCATTTCAATAACTTTTTTATTCTTGTCCGAAACTCATCTATGGCTCGATTTACTTTTATTTTTTAGAATATTATAAAATTGTATTTAGCTCGTTGAAATTCATAATTGATTCATATTTTTAATTTGTATTTTTATTTTTATTTTCAATTAATCGTGAGTAACTGTCCTTAAATTGTTATTGTACCATTTGTAAGGTATCAAACGAAAATTATAGTCAAATTGACATACTACTACAGTATATGGTTATGAATTTTAGTAGTCGAATTTAATTGTGTCGAAATTCAATTTTGAAACCGTGAGAGTTACTGTCATTACTCGTAAGGTCTTCTAAGTACGTCTTTTTTTTATTACCTTAATACGTGTAACTGATTTAATTAAATACTTAAATACTACCTTGAACTTAAAGGATTTTATAATAATAATAATAATAATAATAATAATAATAATAATGACAATAATTGACTTAAACTTAAAAGATTTTATAACCCTAAACCCATCTTAAATTATTATACATTATTTTTAAACTTTGTTCATTCAAAAACCTTCCAAATCCATACACATACACACGCATGTATGCGCACTATATATATATATATACAAACCTTATGCTAAAATCATTGGATGTCACAATAAACTATTTCATAGCGTGTAAGTGCTAACTATGCTATTTATATAGTCTTAAGCATTTTTGCTTACTATATATAAATTCTCGCTCATGCATTTATTCAGGTACTTGAACAATCCTATCAGCTAATCTGTCCCTCGAAATTGTAAAATACACACTTGACCACAGGTCTATACATCATCTTACATAATTCGATTTTTTATCTACAATAGTCAATAAAATTAGTTATCAATTGTATTATATTGTATTATATTATTGTATTAATAACATTTAGGGGGGGAAATATTGTAAAAAGTGAACAATGAACAATTCCTACATCATCATTATATGGATTCATTGTCTTTATGCAGAACTTATGTTCGTATAGTTTTATGTTCGAATGTCCATTTTTACATAAGAAACCAAAATCGCATAAGCGAGTTTTGGATAGAATTTCGATTTGTACGTCTTTATTCATTCCTGTATTTTTCTAATCCATCTTTTCTAATAATGACTTATACACTATGACGTCATAAAATAACTTTTTTCTCTTTACGTTTCCCATACTTTGTACACTGAATCACGTTCTTAGTATTTGGACATCTTCCGTATTCAATGTATGGTAAATTCTTTAGTAATAATGTTGTGGTGTTATGTAGTATAAATATCATTATTCAACCATACTCATTCTTACATTCATGTTCTTTCTTGACCACTATCCTTTATTAATTTTATTACTTATTCATTCATCTAACTACTGTCTACTTATGCCCTATCAACTTATCAGTCCATGTTTACTCGTGTCTATATTACGCACACAACCTATTGGGTGACGAATGATATGTGTACACTACTGTGTGCAGTCGTACATGTCTATTGACGATCATGATTACGTACATGTATTCTTTTTACGTTTTATTTTCTTTATTATTTCACCTCCCGCATTGAACTCAAAAATGAGTTAAGTTATAAAATTCCACTCACTACGATAGAATCGAGCGCCTCAAAGATAAAATACCTCCGTTCGCTCTGATTTCAAATTTATAACATTATAACATATTATTTCGTAAATAAATTATCTCGTAAGTGCCATGTACTTTGTATTATATTTCTAACATCTAAATTGTCTATTAATATGAAACACTGTAAAAAACCAAAACAAAGTTATAGTAACTGTTTAATTGTAATTAACTGTAATACTTTAATTTAATATAACGTAATGTACTTTAATGAAACTGTAATTAATTATAACTTGTAATGTACTTCAATGAAACTGTAATTAAATGTAATGATTTAATTTATAATGCAAGAATGTACTTTAATAGAACTGTAATGGACAATCATAAGCGTATGTGAAGTAATCCATAGTTGTAATCGTAATTGTAATGAACCAAAATTAATACGTACTCAGTCGTGTACTTAATTTGTACTTATATGTACTATTACGAAATGATATCGCCTTCATAAATGTAGACTCGGCGAAAAATACAAATTAGTTTTTATTTTATTTTTATTTTTTAAAATTTTTATTTTGCAATCTTTTAAAACATTTGATCATGTGTTTAAAAAGGGGGGAAATTTAACCTTCAACTGTCCTCCCCCAAAACATTTAAGTTCAGCTATATTATACATGTATTTGAAAAATTACAGCACTTCTTCATTGCACTTCTGCATTAGACTTCATCATAGCATTTCATTAGGACTCCTTCGTTAAGCAGCCTCGCTGCGGGGAGGGGGCAGAGGCCCCTTGCCTTCTTAATATTTTTAGATTCCGGCCTGAGCCATGGTCGAAAGAGGTCGAACCTCTACCCCTGTAAATTCAGAGTACTAACTGTAATTTTTGAGAAGTAAACCACAGTAAAAGAAGTTTTTTTATCTTTTTCCTTCGAGCCTTGTTCTCTTCAGGAACTCAGTCAGTTAAGTCGACAAGTTATAAAAGAAAAGTCGATAATTTTAGTATCAGAGAAAGTATCAGAGTATTATAAAAAGAGAAGAATTAAAAATTGGCGACCCTTTGCCCAAATTAAGAGACAACCCAAGCACCATAGAAGATATCGGCATAACAGTCTGGCGAGTCTGTAGCCAAGAGTTTAACAGAGTGGCGACGGAAAAGAATTAGAATGTTATAGAAGAAATATCCGTATATATATATCCGTTATATATATCCGTATATATAATATATATATATATATATATATATATATATATATATATATATAATATATTTTAATATTATATATATTTATATATATATAATATATGTATTTATTATATATATAATATAATATATATATTTATTATATATATATATATATATATATATATATTATATTTATATATATATATATATATATTTATTATTTATATATATATATATATATGTAAAAATGGACAATGAATAAATAATCAATATTCATTTTACATAAGAACCAAAATCGCTTAACGCGAGTTTGGATAATAATTTTACTTGTGGCTCCTATTTTTGATCGTGTCAAAACCCTACGATCTACCATACCTATGGTTTAGTCGTATCCATTTTATTTGTTATAGAAGTTATTAATTAATTATGATTGTCTTGCATCTCACCCTCGTCCCTAGATTATGCATACACATTGCATATAACTCTTGCCTCTAATTCGTTCTTGTAAATCTTCCTAATAATGATTTGTTATACGTACAAAATTCAATAACTATGACGTCATAAAGTAACTTAATTCTCTTCACGTTTTCCATACCTTGAACACTGAATCACGTGTTAGTATTTGGACATCTTCCGTATTGAATGTATGGTAAATTCTTAATAAATAATAAGAATAAAATAATAATAAAAAGAAAAAAAAACTTCATTCTCTATACATCATTATTTATGTTGTTTCCTACCTATTGTCTACTGATACCTATCAACCTATCAGTCCATATTTTACGCGCGTCTATATTACGCACACAACCTATTCGTTACTTACATGTAAAATACGTCCACATGTATTTGTTTATTTTTTTATTTAAGTGCGTTCACCCTCACAAGACATTCATTAGGCTTACAGTAGTTGAGTGGTCGAATTCGCGAATCACAGCAGAATTGAACGTTTCTAAGATAAACAACATCTTTCGCTCTGATCCAAATTCATAACATATTAAAAATGTAATATAACATATATGTTGTATATAAATTATCTTGTCATGTCTCATGTACTTGTGCTGTACTAATAACCATATATAATCTGACCATATAATCTGACCATATAATCTGACCATATAATCTAACCATATATATATATATAAACACTGTAAGAATGGTAACGACGTAATGTACTTCAATGAAATTATAATTGAATGTAATGACTTTATATATATTGTAAGAATGTACTTTAATAGAACTGTAAGGGACAATCATAAGCGAATGGGAAGTAATCCATAATCGAAATCATAATTGTAATAAACCCAAACAAAAATGTACTCAGTTGTGAAATATCGCCTTCAGAAATGAAGACGTGGCAAAGAAAAATAAGATTAGTTTTTATTTTTATTTATTTATTTTTTTTT
Organism: Bathynomus jamesi; assembly: GCA_023014485.1. NCBI lineage: Eukaryota > Metazoa > Arthropoda > Malacostraca > Isopoda > Cirolanidae > Bathynomus > Bathynomus jamesi. The sequence continues at coordinate 14,739 of JAJOZX010021366.1, read as the reverse complement.
TATTTGGAAACTTTCAAACACCTGATCGTGTTTAAAAGGGGGGAAACTTAACCTCCAACTGCCATCCCCCAACATTCAGGCATATTTTATACATGTATTTGTAAAATGAAGGACACTTCATTACGAGACTCTGCTGCTTGGTCACTGCTAAGAGACTCCCCTGGTTAGCAGCCTCGCTGCGGGAGGGGGGCAGAGGCCCCTTGCCTCCTTAATATTTTAGATTCCGGCCTGAGCTATGGTCGAAAGAGGTCGAACCTCTACCCCTGTAAATTCAGAGCACTACCTGTACATTTTGAGAAGTAAACTACAAAAAGAGAGTTTTTTTATCTTTTCCTTCGAGCCTTGTCCTCTTCAGGAATTTAGTCAGTAAAGTAGAAGTATCAGAGTATTATTGAAAGAAAAGAATTAACAGAGTGTCGACCCCATAAAGCGAGAGAAAGAATTAGAAAGTTAGAAGAAAAGTATATAGAAGAAACATCCGTTGCTTGCCTCCGTAACTAGAACCCCCGTCGATCCGAACCAACCCAGGGCCATAGACGGAGGGGTTAACAGCTGGCGACCCTGCACCAGGATAACAAGATTATTTTAATTAGAAGAAGATTTTAAAAACAAGATTTTAAAAACAAGAAGATTTTAAGAAGAGGATTCTAACAGCTGGCGACCCCTTTACCAGGATAAGAAGAAGATTTATAAAAGAAGATTTATAATTGAAGATTTATAAAAGAAGATTTATAAAGAAGATTTATAAAAGAAGATTTATAAAAGAAGATTTATCAGGATAAAACCATTTGACCGGCGTGTCACGACTTCTTGTTCGTAACATCCACCCTTGACCGGTGTGTCACGACTCCAAGTTCTCCACGCCTAGTTTTCATCCAAGAAGAAGTAGCCAGCAAGACGTCTTCAGGACACGTCTCTGAGGATTTTGCCAGTAGAACTTTTGTTAAGTACATTTTGTTTTTTTAAGTAATTTATAAACACTTGAAAAGTCATTATTATTAACAGTTAATAATGAGTATCAATTCAGAATTTACACAAAACACAGTGAACATTTCAGACACCAGTGATACATTTTTTTTTAGTGAAACACATTTAACTTCTGTGAAAATTACTGAGAGAAGTTAAATGTAAGAGAAGTTAAAATGTAAGAGAAGTTAAAATGTAAGAGAAGTTAAAATGTAAGAGAAGTTAAAATGTAACAGAGAGTTAATTGTAACAGAGAGTTAATTGTAATAGAGAGTTAATTGTAATAGAGAGTTAATTGTAACAGAGAGTTAATTGTAACAGAGAGTTAATTTCAGAGTGAGTTAATTTCAGAGAGAGTTAATTTCAGAGAGTTAATTTCAGAGAGAGTTAATTTCAGAGAGTTTATTGTAACAGTAAGTTTATTGTAACAGAAAGTTTATTGTAACAGAAAGTTAATTTCAGAGAGAATTAATTTCAGAGAGAATTAATTTCAGAGAGAGAATTTCAGTTATTTTCACTGTTATATTCAATATAGAATAATTTTATTTTATGTACCAAACATAATAGTACCGTACCTTCACGTACGTTCGAGTGAAATGTCGTGTACATTTTATATTTTTGTTTGCAAATTTTTTTCAATTTACTGAATTGAATTGACTTGCAAATTAAGAGAGAGTGTGTTTATAGAGAGTTTATAGATTTAGAGAGTTATTTGAAGTCAGTTTTAGTTGCAAAGAAGTTGCAAGTCCGTTTTGAAGTCAGTTTTAGTTGCAAAGAAGTGCAAGTCAGTTTTGAAGTCAGTTTTAGTTGCAAAGAAGTTGCAAGTCAGTTTTAGTTGCAAAGAAGTTGCAAGTCAGTTTTGAAGTCAGTTTTAGTTGCAAATAAGTTGCAAGTCAGTTTTAGTTTCAAAGAAGTTGCAAGTCAGTTTCGTTGCAAAGAAGTTGCAAGTCAGTTTTGAAGTCAGTTTTAGTTGCAAAGAAGTTGCAAAGAAGTTTTGAAGTCAGTTTTAGTTGCAAAGAAGTTGCAAGTCAGTTTCGAAGTCAGTTTTAAAGTCAGTTTTAGTTGCAAAGAAGTTGCAAGTCGGTTTTGAAGTCAGTTTTAGTTGCAAAGAAGTTGCAAGTCAGTTTTGAAGTCAGTTTTCGTTGCAAATAAGTTGCAAGTCAGTTTTTAAGTCAGTTTTCGTTGCAAAGAAGTTGCAAGTCAGTTTTGAAGTCAGTTTTCGTTGCAAATAAGTTGCAAGTCAGTTTTGAAGTCAGTTTTGTTGCAAAGAAGTTGCAAGTCAGTTTTGAAGTCAGTTTTAGTTGCAAAGAAGTTGCAAGTCAGTTTTTAGTTGCAAAGAAGTTGCAAGTCAGTTTTGAAGTCAGTTTTAGTTGCAAAGAAGTTGCAAGTCAGTTTTCGAGTCAGTTTTATTTGCAAATAAGTTGCAAATCAGTTTTCAGTTGGTTGCATCCAAAAGGGATAACCAAACCCCAGAGATTTATAAAGATACTCGAAGTAGTTTCGAGTCAGTTTTATTTGCAAATAAGTTGCAAATCAGTTTTCAGTTGGTTGCATCCAAAAGGGATAACCAAACCCCAGAGATTTATAAAGATACTCGAAGTAGTTTCGAGTCAGTTTTATTTGCAAATAAGTTGCAAATCAGTTTTCAGTTGGTTGCATCCAAAAGGGACAACCGCCCCAGAGATTTATAGAAATACTTGATAAGAGGTCAAGTCAGAAGGTTGCGCCAAAAGGGACAACCGCCCCAGAGATTTATAGAAATACTTGATAAGAGGTCAAGTCAGAAGGTTGCGCCAAAAGGGACAACCGCCCCAGAGATTTATAGAAATACTTGATAAGAGGTCAAGTCAGAAGGTTGCGCCAAAAGGGACAACCGCCCCAGAGATTTATAGAAATACTTGATAAGAGGTCAAGTCAGAAGGTTGCGCCAAAAGGGACAACCGCCCCAGAGATTTATAGAAATACTTGATAAGAGGTCAAGTCAGAAGGTTGCGCCAAAAGGGACAACCGCCCCAGAGATTTATAGAAATACTTGATAAGAGGTCAAGTCAGAAGGTTGCGCCAAAAGGACAACCGCCCCAGAGATTTATAGAAATACTTGATAAGAGGTCAAGTCAAAGGTTGCACCAAGAGGGACAACCGCCCCAGTTTTGAAGAAGCCAGTTTTGAAGAAGCCAGTTTTGAAGAAGCCAGTTTTGAAGAAGCCAGTTTTGAAGAAGCCAGTTTTGAAGAAGCCAGTTTTGAAGAAGCAGTTTTGAAGCAGTTAGTTTTGAAGCAGTTAGTTTTGAAGCAGTTAGTTTTGAAGCAGTTAGTTTTTAAGAAGTCAGTTTTTAAGTCCCAAGTCATTTCAATGCAGTCAATTGAATTCAACTTTTTCTTTGTAAGTTAAGAGAATTTAATTTAAGAAAATGTAATTTAAGAATTTAATTCAACCTTTTTTTTGTGTTGTAAAGAGAATTTAATTCAACCTGAATTGACCGGGTTGCGTCTTTAGTTAACCTTTCTTTGTTTTGTTGTAAGAAGGAAATGGACCGATTTGTCTTCTTTTTCATGCCATTGTTGCGTATAAAAATATATAGGTAAAATGACATATTTTATTGTTGGCAACCAAAACCGTTTTTACAAATGTTGGTAACGAGTTTTATAATTATTGCGATTATATGATGACAGAAATAGTGTAATAATTAATCGATCATGTACCTAATTTATCTTGCTCTGTATGGTCGGGAAATTTACCCGTAGGACCGCACATACCCTAAATTTCAGTTGTGTTTATTCTTTTTTGTCATTTAATTTTAATAAAACTTCTACACAATAAAATATGTATTTATCATATGCAAACAAGTTTTCAGACTAAAATATCAAATAATTCAAATTCTATCAACATTCAACGAAAGAGTATTTTTCTACTTAACATGCAAAAATTATTAAACCTTTTTAATATTTTTTTTAGTATATAAAAATAATTTTTAATGTAAAATTTACCTGAAATTATTAAAAGAAAAGATTGTTCGAAATGCTTTCCTTCCATTTCAATAACACTTTTATTCTTGGCCGAAACTCATCTAAGGTTCGATTTACTTTTATTTTTAAGAATATTATAAAATTATGTTTAGCTCATTAAAATGCATAAATTGATTTATATTTTTAATTTGTATTCTTAATTTTCTTAATTCAATTATCGTACCGATACTTCTGGTTAATGTTAATGGTTATATAGTTCATATATAGCTAGGAATGTTACTAGTCGAATTTAATTCCATCTTCAAAATTCAATTTTTAAACCGTGAGATTTACTTTCATAAATTGTAAGTCCTCTAAGTACATTTCTTTTTATTACCTTAATAAGTGTAACTGATTTAATTAAATACTTAAATACTACCTTGAACTTAAAGGATTTTATAATAATAATAATAAAGATAATAACAACAACAATAATTGACTCAAAAGATTTTATAACCCTAAACCCATCTTAAATTATTATACATTATTTTTAAACTTTGTTAATTCAAAAACCTTCCAAATCTCTACGCATACACACGCATGTATGCACACTATATATACTATATATACAAACCTTATTCTAAAATCATTCGATATCACAAACTATTTCATAGCGTGTAGGTGCTAACTCTGCTATTTATATAGTCCTAAGCCTTTTTGCTTACTATATATAAATTTTTGCTCAGGCATTTATTCAGTTAATTTAAGAATCCTCTCCGCTAATCTATCCCTCAAATTTATAAGATACACACTTTGTATCTAATACACACACATACACACTAGACCACAGGTCTATACATCATCCATTACGTAATTCGATTTTTACCTACAATAGTCAATAAAATTAGTTATAGACTGCACGATCAGGGTAACTTTGGAAAAATTTATATTTTTCCCTTTTACCTACTATTCAGTATGTATGTAATTTTCCCCACAGAAATTTTTTTTTAAATTAACAATACCATTCTTTGCCTAACTTAATTGTTTGTCCAAATTAATGTATTAATCCTTTTATTCTGTTTGCATAAATTAAAGTATTAATCTTTGAATTTTTTATATTATAATAACTCACTTGTTCTGTATAAAAATTTGTAATGTAAAGAAAAAAATTCGTCATCTAACTTGAAGTAGTTAGGATGTTATTTTCTCATTTGTATTGTATTAATGGTACCCTATTAGATTATTGTATAAATATCATTTTTAAAAGGGGAGAGCAATGTAAAAATGGACAATGAATAATCAATATTCATTTTTACATAAGAACCAAAATCGCTTAACGCGAGTTTGGATAATAATTTTACTTGTGGCTTCCTATTTTTGATCGTGTCAAAACCCTACGATCTACCATACCTATGGTTTAGTCGTATCCATTTTTATTTGTTATAGAAGTTATTAATTAATTATGATTGTCTTGCATCTCACCCTCGTCCCTAGATTATGCATACACATTGCATATAACTCTTTGCCTCTAATTCGTTCTTGTAAATCTTCCTAATAATGATTTGTATTATACGTACAAAATTCAATAACTATGACGTCATAAAGTAACTTAATTCTCTTCACGTTTTCCATACCTTGAACACTGAATCACGTGTTTAGTATTTGGACATCTTCCGTATTGAATGTATGGTAAATTCCTTTAATAATAATAATAATAATAATAATAATAAAAAGAAAAAAAACTTCATTCTCTATACATCATTATTATGTTGTTTCCTACCTATTGTCTACTGATACCTATCAACCTATCAGTCCATATTTTACGCGTCTATATTACGCACACAACCTATTGGATTATGTACATGTAAAATACGTCCACATATATTTTTTATTTTTTTTTTTTAAGTGCGTTCACCCTCACAAGGCATTCATTAGGCTTACAGTAGTTTGCTCAAATTCGCGAATCAGCAGAACCGAACGTTTCTAAGATAAACAACATCTTTCGCTCTGATCCAAATTCATAACATATAATGTAATATAACATATTATGTTGTATATAAATTATCTTGTCATGTCTCATGTACTTGTGTTGTACTATATAACCATATATAATCTGACCATATAATCTGACCATATAATCTACCATATAATCTAACCATATAATCTAACCATATAATCTAACCATATAATCTAACCATATATATATATATATATAAAACACTGTAAGAATGGTAACGACGTAATGTACTTCAATGAAACTATAATTGAATGTAATGACTTTATATATAATGTAAGAATGTACTTTAATACTGTAAGGGACAATCATAAGCGAATGGGAAGTAATCCATAATCGAAATCATAATTGTAATAAACCCAAACAAAAATGTACTGTCGTGAAATATCGCCTTCAGAAATGAAGACGTGGCAAAAAAAATAAGATTAGTTTTTATTTTTATTTATTTTTTTTTTTTTTATTTGGAAACTTTCAAACACCTGATCGTGTTTAAAAGGGGGGAAACTTAACCTCCAACTGCCATCCCCCAACATTCAGGCATATTTTATACATGTATTTGTAAAATGAAGGACACTTCATTACGAGACTCTGCTTGGTCACTGCTAAGAGACTCCCCTGTTAGCAGCCTCGCTGCGGGGAGGGGGCAGAGGCCCCTTGCCTCCTTAATATTTTTAGATTCCGGCCTGAGCTATGGTCGAAAGAGGTCGAACCTCTACCCCTGTAAATTCAGAGCACTACCTGTACATTTTGAGAAGTAAACTACAAAGAGAGTTTTTTTATCTTTTCCTTCGAGCCTTGTCCTCTTCAGAGAATTTAGTCAGTAAAGTAGAAGTATCAGAGTATTATTGAAAGAAAAGAATTAACACAGTGTCGACCCCATAAAGCGAAAGAAAAGAATTAGAAAGTTATAGAAGAAAAGTATATAGAAGAAACATCCGTTGCTTGCCTCCGTAACTAGAACCCCCGTCGATCCGAACCAACCCAGGGCCATAGACGGAGGGGTTAACATATATATATATATATATATATATTTATTTTATATATATATATATATATATATATATATATATATATTTATTTTATATATATATATATATTATATATATATATTTATTATATATATATATATATATATTATATATATTTATTTTATATATATATATAATATATATATATTTATTTTATATATAATATATCTATATATATATATATATATATATATATATATTTATTTTATATATATATATTATATATATATTATATATATATATGTTAACCCCTCCGTCTATGGCCCTGGGGTGGTTCGGATCGACGGGGGTTCTGGTTAGGAGGCAAACAACGGATGTGTGACTTGAAGTGGTTTTTCTTCTATGTTACTCTCCGAGTTCTTCTATAGTGGCTCGGAGGACTCTGGTAGATTTGCAATCTAAATGCTGAAGGTTCCGGATTCTTCTTATAGCGTATCCGGAAAGTTTTCTAAGTTTTTCTGAAGAGAGCAAGGCTCGAAGGATAAGGTAAAAACTAGCTTCAACTGTAATTTTACTGTTAAAATGTACAGGTAGTGCTCAGCCTCTGAATTAGCTTCTGAATGCCAATGGAATAATTTTAATGGGCTTATATACCCAAAAACTGCTAACATTATTATTATTAAATGCTAAGAAGGCTGTATTATTTTTGCACAATATTTAAAAATAAGTAAATTTTTTAGCTGTGGTAAGGCCTGAACGAGTAAACAAAATATTTGAAGACGAAACCATATTTTTATCTTAAACCGCGACTTTTCAGATCTGATGTTATCATGATCTGCCAAGTTAACTAAAAGTGGAAATCGGACTATGCATCTTTACACTAAAATATGCATATGAGTGAAATTTTAAGGTTTAAGATGTACAATTTTAATGCTTAGGCAAGACATGATCTCATTGTTTATAACGAAAGAGAGTGTATACAAAATGTGAACATTGCAAAGCTTAAACAGGATTACTTATTAAGCGAAATCTAAAAAAATGATTCCGAGATTTTAAAAAACAACAGGTCACCAATTATTTAGCAAAGTAGAAAGCACATCAAAAATTTGATCCAAACTCGCGTTGGGCGATTTTGGTCCTTATGTAAAAATGAATACACACACGTACATAAATATGAGTATAGGTTTTATATAAAGTTAAATATATAAGAATATACAGAATTATATAAATACATGAACCATATAACACATGAATTTTTAAAATGGATACTTTTTCTTACAATGGATACAGAGACTATATAATTGAATACAAGAATTACATGAAGGATAAGATAATATAGGAATATGGGAATTATTTATGGTTCATTTTTACATATACATTTATTTTATATATATATATATATATATATTTTATATATATATATATATATATATATATATATATATATAATATTATATATATATATATTTTTATATATATATATATGTATATATATTATTTTTATTATATATATATATATATATATTATATTTTTATATATGTATATATATATATATATATATATATTTATTTATATATATATATAATGTTATAATGTTATAATGTTTCAGACCAGCAAAGACCCTAGGATCCACTCATGGCTGGTCTACCTAACTGTGTTCGTAATCGTGTATTGTGTATGTCCTCCGTGGTGGCGGAGGGGACCTACAATTTTATGTGGGTTCCGAACCACAAGAACATAAGAAACTTATTTAAAAACTGCCGGTAAATTGGCAAAGACCAATTTTTACGAAACTAAAATTATCAATTTAAAAATAATTAATTATCGGTTTAAAACTAAAGATAGAATCTCTCGGTCCAGAGGAGCAAGTCATAATAGACTACTATCCACATATATGTTACATTCTATATCTATTTATAACGACATGCAAATATATCAGATCCAAAGAATCCAGTCAATTTCATTACGGTATCCATCAAGTCACGGTCCATATCGATTGCGGACCGTCATCAAATTTACAACCATATACATTATCAATTTAAAAATAATTAATTATCGATTTAAAACTAAAGATAGAATCTCTCGATCCAGAGATCAAGTCATAATAGACTACTATTCACAAATATGTTACACTCTATATCTATTATATAGGACATGCAAATATATCAGATCCAAAGAATCCAGTCAATTTCATTACGGTATCCATCAAGTCACGGTTCATATCGATTGCGGACCAAAGTCAAATTTACAACCATATATATTACATATATACACTTACGAGGAAAAGTGTAGGTGTGGCTGTAAAGACTGTACGTAATGTAGAATGTGTGTGCACCCATTATGGGTCTCCCATTTAAAGGTGTCTGTGGGGCAAGTGAAGATCATGAGTTTTTCAATACCTCACAGTACTATGGGGTGCACCGCTCGGCAGAGGAATCTCTTTAAATGGGGTGTGTAAGGACAGAGAGTATCCCCTAACCCAAGACGCTGCCTCCCTATATCCCACAACACTTGTGTTGAGCTGTGGGATCTATCCCCACAAAGCCTTAATTTTACTACCATAAACTATACCCTTTTATATCAACATGCGCGTCCATCGATTCTTAAACTGTTTATAGACGTGCTACTAATTACTTCTACCGGCAAACTATTCCAGCTATTTACTATTCTATGCGTAAAAAAGTTTTTCGCTACTGCTGTCTCGAACCTTCTACTTGTCCAACTTACACCCGTTATTTCTAGTCCTATTATATTGAGATATTTCGAAAAAGCTATCTCTATCTACGTTTCAAACCCATTCATAATTTTGAAAACCTGGATTAGATCACCCCTTAACCTCCTATCTTGAGTGTAGTCAATTTTAACTCTTTAAGCCTATCCTCGTACGACTTTTGACCTAAGAGACGGAATCATCTTAGTTGCTCGTCTTTGACTCTTTCGATTTTGTCTATATCTTTGCGTATATGCGGATTCCAAAATTGGACCGCGTACTCCAAATGGGGTCTAACTAATGATTTATAAAGAGGAACTATAATATCGCGCGATTTGTACTCAAAATTTCGAGCTATAAAACCTAACACTTTGTTCGCCTTATTGACCGCCGCTGTACTTTGTTTCGCTACTTTTAAATCACCAGTGACTATAACTCCTAAATCTTTTTCCTGCTCTACGCTTGTTAAATCTTTCCCTGACATACTATATATATATATATATATATATATATATATATATATATAATATATTTTATATATATGTATATATATATACTATATATATACTATATACATACTCTATATATATATATATTTATTTTATATATATAGATAATATTTATTTTATATTATATATATATATTTATTTATTTATATATATATATCTACATATATATATATATATATATTTTATTTTATATATATATATATACATATATATATACATATATTTATTTTATTATTATATATATATATTTATTTTATATATATATATAATATATATATATATATATATAGATATATTTATTTTTATATATATATATATATGTATATATATATATATTTATATTTTTTATTTTATATATATATATATATTTATTTTATATATACAGTATATATATATTTATTTTATATATATATTATTTATTTTATATATATATATATATATTTATTTTATATATATTATATATATTTATTTTATATATATATATAGATATTCATATATATATATATATATATATTTATTTTATATATTGTACACGGTGAACCAAAAGTAGGTGGCAGTAGGTTGAATCGTTTGTGTTATTATTATATTATAACTATGGTGTTTCATTATACTATGTGTTTGTGTTATATTATATTAAATAATTATAACATTCATTTAAATTTTATTTTGTATTATAGTATACAAAAAATTAAATATGTTCTCAACATAAACGTTATCATTTACTGTCCACCTACTTTTGGTTCACCCTATATAGATATATGTATATTTATTTTATATATATATATATATATATTTATTTATATATATATATATTTTTATATATATATATATATATGTATTTATTTTATATATATATATATATTATTTTATATATATAGATATATATATGTATATATTTATATATTTATTTTATTTATATGTTAACCCCCCCTTATGGCCCTTTGTCGGTTCGGATTCGACGGGGGGTTCTGGTTCGGAGGCAAGCAACGGATGTTTCTTCTTTATACTTTTCTATAATTCTTTCTAATTCTTTTCTCTCGCTTTATGGGGTCGACACTCTGTTAATTCTTTTCTTCCAATAATAGAAGATAGCCCAACTCGAGGGGGGAAATAAAAACTTTCTCTTACTTTCGTTTACTTCTTAAAAATATACAGTTGGTACTATGAATTTACAAGGGTAGAGGTTCGACCTCTTTCGACCATGGCTCAGGCCGGAATCTAAAAATATATTAAGGAGGCAAGGGGCCTCTGCCCCCTCCTAATGAGGTGCTAATATGAAGTCTATGATGAAGTGCTAATCTGAAGTACAACGATGAAGTGCTAATCAGAAGTCTAATGCAGAAGTGCTAAACGAAGTGGTCCTAATTTTACAAGTACATGCATAATACAGCTTAAATGTTTTGGGGGAGGACAGTTGAAGGTTAAATTTCCCCCCTTTTTAAACACATGATTTCAACTAAAAAGAATAAAAAATAAAAAAATAAAAAAGAACAGTAGTATCGCTGATTCTACATTTATGGAGGCGATATCATTTCGTAATAGTACAAATTTAGTACATGACTGAGTACGTATTAATTTTGGTTCATTACAATTACGATTACAATTACTAATTAATTCATATTCACTTATTATTGTTTTAATTACAATTCCATTAAAGTACATTCTTACATGATAAATTAAATCATTACATTTAATTACAGTTTCACTGAAGTACATTAAAAGTTATTGTTAATTAAAGTATTACAGTTAATTACATTAAACAGTTACTATAACTTTGTCTTGTTTTTACAGTGTTTCATATTAATAGACAATTAGATGTTAGAAATATAATACAAAGTACATGGCACTTACGAGATACATTTATTTTACGAAATAATATGCTATAAGTTTATAAATTCGAATCAGAGCGAAGGGAGACCTTTTTTATCTTAGAAGCGTTCAAATTCTGCTGTGATGAGCGGAATTTTTGATAATAACTTACTAAGCATTTATTTCGAGTTCATCTCGGGAGGTCAATATAGATTAAAAAATAAAATGAAAAAAAATACGAGAACGTTTTTTTTCGCGTTCTCGAACGAACCTACAGTTTTGTATTTCATGATTGACACGAGTAACGATGATTATTTAATAAAAATTACATACGATAATGGTCAAGCTAAAATATGGACGTATGGGGGCGGGGATATGGTCGAATAATAGTTTATATTATACTACATAACATAATAATGACTTCTATAGGGTGTACAGTTTTTTATTATGATGATATATAAATTTTCATACATTGGATACTAGATATATGATGAGAGAAAATGTGACGTCATAGTTATTGAATTTTTACGTATAGTACGAATCATGTTAGGAAGATTTACAAGAACAAATTAGAGACAGAGTGGGAAACGTAAAGAGAATAAAGTTATTTTATGACGTCATATGCATAAGTCATTATTACAAATCGAAATTCTATCCAAACTCGCTTCTGCGATTTTGGCTTCTTATGTAAAATGGACAATGAATTCATATAATGATGGTGTGGAATTGTTTCATTGTTCACTTTTTACATTACTCTCCCCTTTTAAAAAGATATTTATACAATAATTTATAGGGTACCATTAATACAATACAAATGAGAAAATAACATCGTAAGTAATGACGACATCTTACAATACAAATTTTATACAGAACGAGTTCGGGTAGTTGAGTACAATGCAGAGTAATCACATTTTTTTACACGACACTCGCGTAGAGGGCTATGATAAAATAAAAATTCAAAGATTAATACTTTAGTTTTAGACAAACATTTAATAGGATTAATACATTAATTTAGACACCAATTACGTTTAGACAAACAATGATATGGTTAAAATTTTTTACAAAATTTTATTTTTTTCTGCAGGGAAATTACATTTATAATGAATAGGTAAAAAGGGAAAAATATAAATCTACAATCTATAAGCTAATTTTTATTGACTGTGTATGTAAAAATAGAATTACGTAATGGATGATGTATAGACCTGTGTCTAGTGTGTATTTTTGTGTACTAGGTATAAAGTGTGTAGCTGATAATTTCGAGACAGATTGTTAAATTAACTGTATAAATGCATGAGCGAGAATTTAATATAGAGTAAGCAAAAATTATTAAGATTGTAACGATGATGTTTGCATACGAGTTTTTAATGCAAAAGTGACTGAAGGGACGGAACGTAAATGAATTCGAATATGTGTCAAAAGTAATAAAATTCAATTAGGATTATAGATTTTACATAATTAATTAGTTACACGTATAAAGTAATTAAAAAAACGAACTTAGAGGACTTACAATTAATGAAAGTACATCTCACGGTTTTAAAATTGAATTTTGACACACAATTAATTTCGACAACTAAAATTCATAGCCATATACTGTAGTAGTATGTCAATTTGACTATAATTTTCGTTTGATACCTTACAAATGGTACAATAACAATTCAAGGACAGTTACTCACGATTAATTGAACAAAATAAAATTAAAATCCAAATTAAAAAATATAAATCAATTATGCATTTCAACGAGCTAACATAATTTTTTTATAATATTCTTAAAAAATAAAAGTAAATCGAGCCATAGATGAATTTCGATCAAGAATAAAAAAGTTATTGAAATGAAAGGGAAGCATTTCGAACAATCTTTCTTTTAATAATTTCAGGTAAATTTTACATTAAAAATTATTTTTATATAAAAAAAAATATTAAAAAGGTTTAATATTTTTGCAGGTTAAGTAGAAAATCATACTCTTTCGTTGAATGTTGATAGAATTTTGAATTATTTGATATTTTAGTCTGAAAACTTGTTTTGCATATAGACAAATACATCTGTTTTATTGTGTAGAAGTTTTACTAAATTAAATGGCTGAAATTTAGGGTATGTTGCGGTCCATACGGTAAATTTTCCCGATCGTACAGAGCAGATAATTAGGTACATGATCGATTAATTGTTACGCTATTTCTGTCATCATATAATCAAAATAATTATAAAACTCGTTAAAACTTTGTAAAAACGGTTTTGGTCGACACTGGGTTCAACTGGGGTTGGGTGTTAAAATAAATAAAAATAAAATAAAAAAAACAAAGTTTGGAGTACTACATTTCGGGGAATTGAGTGACTGGGGATATAAGTTTTGAAAATTGACAATTACATCTTTCGTGAGCACTTTTGTTTTTTTTTTTTTTGTTTTTTTTAAAGATTGCTTGTCACACTACTTAGAACAAAAACTAAAAAAAGTTGAAACAAAACGGAGGGACGGCATGTTCCTCATATACATTACAATATTACCAAATCCGTTACAAACAATTGTAAAACCGGTTTTGTGGCAATTATGAACTACATAACTATATATCTATATACGTAACAATGGCATGAAAAGGGAAAGTCAATCAGTGAATTTCCGTCTTACAAACAAAGAAAAGGTTAAACCAAAGACGCAAATCGGTCAATTCAGGTTGAATTTTTAATTCTCTTTTACAAAATAAAAGTTGAATTAATTCTTAATTACATTTTTCTTAAATTACAAGGAAAAGTTGATTTCAATTGACTGCATTGAAAACTAACTTGGGGCTCGAAATAAAAATGACTTGGATAAATCTCTCTGACT
>JAJOZX010021365.1:0-20706 GCA_023014485.1 Bathynomus jamesi | reverse complement strand
CTCTCCCAGGACTCGACCTCACCATTCTGTATAGGTGCCGGTCGAGCAGCGCGCCTAGCACACCTTTACCCTTGTCATTGAGGTGGACACCATCCCTCTGGTAAAGGTCCCACCTACCCGAAAATGCATCGAAGGGGTCAATAAACTTCACGCCCAGCGGAACGCACAAGTCTTGTACCCTCTCGTTGATGCCAATGACCTTACTGAGCGAGTGGTCACTGACATTCATTCGCGGTAAAATACCCATTAACATTCCCCTGTCTGTCTTCAGTTTTAGATCATCCGCAAGAGACATGATCTCGGTGATGATCCCTTCTGTAAGACCTACCCCACCGCCTTTGAGGAACAGGTCATTGCCACCAGCGTGGACAACGATCGCAGTCCTCCGACTATCCACGCGCACCTTCTCTACCTCCTTCCTTAAGTGCGCCGTTCCCCGCCCAGGTAAGCACCTTACCTTCCTCCCATCCCCGGTTTGCAGAAGCAAAGTACTTCTCCTGGCCCCTGATCTGCGAGTCCCCAATCAAAACGGTGTCTTCCTCCTTCGAGCACAGGAGACTAAAGCGGTTAGAGGTCTTGACAGGGGCAACTGGGGTCTCAGGCTTCGGCTTCGCAGCCTTCTTGCCCGAGACCTTTCGAAACCCGTCGCCACCCATACACGCAGTTACACCACCCGACCCACCCCGACAGGTAGCTACATCCTTCGGTTTCTTTGGGCCATCAGCAGGCCCCCTTCTATACCACCTTCTCTATCAGCCCCTTCTTTGAGCCCTCCCTTTGTTCTGATACTTAATCTTACAGTTTGAATCTGCTGGTGTGTTTTTAATTTGATCTTGTCCACTGGGTTGGATTTCCAGTGCTACGACCCTAGCTTCAAGCTTTTTTACTAATTCCTTTAGCTCTTTAACTTCCTTTTCGTGGTTGTCTCTAAGTTTACAAAACAAACATACACTAAGGGATGTGATATCGCTGATATTACCCTCTGGGAAGTCTACGCACCAATGATTAACTTTACATTTAAAGCATTCTGCTTTCAATTTAGCTGGCCCTGCCATATTTTCTCTTTTTTTTGTTTTTTCTGAATACTCTGAATAAGATAAAGCGTTCTAGCAATGAAAACTATCCAAAAACGTTATGACCAGTATATAAAAAAGGGGGGGGGGGTGAATTAATCCCGCGCGTAGCCGCACCCGCCTTTTCGCAAGTGACGTTCATTCCTTCCAGAAGACTACACCTCTCCTGCTGCCGCACCGACCAAAGGTCTCCCCAGGGCCGGACCGTCCCAAACGTGTCGCAGCTACCAACTGACAAACACTCGCGACGCAAGCGTCACGGATTTTCCGCCAGGAGCGACAGCGAGATGCAGCCCCTTACTAAGTCTTACTAGTCACTCACAAGTGGGCCAGACTCTTAGAATCCAGTGTTCAAGGGATATCCCACCAGACCCAGAGGCTACGCCCGAGACTTTACGCTGGCCTGGCAGCCAGCTGGGCAGTAAAGCCCTCTCACCTCAGAGAGAGAGAGAGAAGAGAGAGAGAGAGAGAGAGAGAGAGAGAGAGAGAGAGTTACAAGGAGTTACAAGGAAAAGAAGTACCTCAAAAGGCCTTGCGGCCCATACCGAGGAGGTACCAATGGCAACGGGTGCCAGGGAAAATTTTGTCTTTCAACTATGCTAGCAGTAGTAGAAAACTGGATAGAAAAGTAGAAGGCTCTCTCCCCACCCTCCGCTCCCTCCCTGCCAGAGGCAGGTACGGAAAAAGGTTGAAGAAAATACCTTGACCCTGGAAAAGTAGCCAAGGAAATTTTACAGGAAAGTGGAGAATATATAAATAGCTCTATATTTAGCTTGCTCACAGAGACACCGAGCAAGCGAACTCCTGCAGAGTTTTCTGAGGTTTTAATCTTAAACTATGAGTGTGTTCTGTACTTTGTCTAGCCTATTTTTAAACAGATTTACACTTTGACTGGAAACATCCTCTGAGGGAAGTTGGTTCCAGATATCAACTATTTTACAGGAAAAGAAATTTCCGCAGACTGAGGTCCTAAATGTCTTTACACACTCAAATAGTGTGCAAGATTTCGTCTAACCTTTTCTTGAACTGATCCACAGAGGAACTGTTCACAACTTCCGAAGGTAACCTGTTCCATGTGTCACAGATCTTATACGTAACGTAATTCCCACACACACTAGTCCTAAACCGTTTCAAATCCAACTTCCAACCATTGTTGCGAGTTGGGTTATCATTTAAACTAAACATACTTCTAAAATCGACATCGTTGAACCCTCGTAAGAGCTTGAAAACCTCGATCAGTTGACCGCGCAGCCTCCGAGTTTCAAGCGAAAACAAGTTCAGGGCGCGTAACCGTCGATTGTAGCCCATATGCCTAACGGAAGGGATCAACTTTGTGGCCCTCGCCTGCACTCGCTCCAGCCTCTCAATATCTTTCCTGAGGGTGGGCGACCAGAACTGCACAGCATACTCCAGGTACGGCCGAACAAGGGAATTGTACAGTGAGAGCACAATCTCCTTGTTCCGAAACTGAAATTGCCTCCTGATATAACCCAATAGTTTCTGGGCTTTCTTTTCCATCTCTACACACTGTTTCGTAAACTTAAGGTCGCTGCTAATTAGCACACCCAAGTCCTTTTCTAAATCAGTCACCTCGATATTACTGCCCAACATCGAGTAGTCCGACTTGGGATTGGCGTAGCCAATGTGCATCACTTTGCATTTACCCAAGTTAAACGGCATTTGCCATTTTTCGGACCACTCTCCTATCCTACCTAGGTCCGCACGCAGTTCCTCGATCGCTTCGGGCGTCCCAACATTGGCCCCAAGCTTGGTGTCATCAGCGAATTTGGCGATCCGACTGACGATGCCACCGTCGATATCATTTATGTAAATGGTAAACAACAGTGGCCCCAAAACGGAACCCTGAGGAACCCCACTAGTGACCGAGGCCCAACCCGAACTAGCCCCTTTAATTACCACCCTCTGCCGCCTATTCCTTAGCCAGTTTTCAATCCACCTACCTATTTCCCCACCGATACCCAGCGCGCGCACTTTCGCCATTAGCCGGCGGTGAGGTACCTTATCAAAGGCTTTCTGAAAGTCGAGATAAAGTATATCAATCGCCCTACTCTTATCGTACTCACTCAACATGACGTGGAAAAACTCGAGCAAGTTGGTGAGACACGACCTATGCCGTCTAAACCCATGTTGGGAGTCCCCAAGCAGCTTGTAGGAATCCAAATGGTCAACGATTCTATCAGCTATTATCCTTTCTAATAATTTACCTACAACTGAAGTGAGACTAATAGGACGATAGTTCCCTGGACTTTCGTGATCCCCTTTCTTAAAGATAGGGGTCACGTTGGCCTCTCCTCCAGTCACCAGGCACCTGGCCCATCTCCAACGATTTGTTGAAGACTGTAGCCAGGTGGGGAGCCACCTGGTCGCGCACTTCTCGCAAAACACTGGGGAGAAACTGGTCTGGCCCAGGAGCCTTAAACGCGCTCAGTTTGTCTATTCTATGAGCAACGACTGTCGCGGTACATCTAACACTATCCAGGTCAGCACCTTCGTGCCTCACAGCTGGCTCGGGGATGACGCGGGTATCCTCCCTGGTGAACACTCCCGCAAAGTACTCATTAAGCACTTAGCGATGTCCGCGTCGGAGGTCCGCAGAACGCCGCTTCCGTCCTTTAAAGGACCTATCATGCTTCTAATAGGCTTTCTACTATTAACATAACTGAAGAACTCCTTAGGGTTCCTTGCAGAGGCTTGCCACCCGTAGTTCTTCGTTACGTTTCGCTAGCCTAACCTTCGCCTTCACTTCCCTACACAGGCGGACATACGCTTCAGTGTTCTCGTGGGAACGATTGGCCTTCGCCCTCCTATACACTACTTTCCTATTTCGGATAGCCGAAGCGATGCCACGATTGAACCACTTAGGCTGCGTTGAAGCAGGGGTGACCGGTTTTGAGGGTATGGCAGCAGACTGCAGCACCATAAACTCATCCCGGAATGCACTCCACACTCCCTCAACATCGCCGCCAACCTCTAACCCCATCTCTGCTACGCTATCCCTGAGGCTAACAAAGTTCGCCCGCCGGAGATCGAGCTTACTGCCTCTCGAGTTACTACGCTTCACCCGAGGGACGCACACACGGAACCTAATAATACCGTGATCACTCCCGCCCAACGATTCGTCAACGGTGAGGCCAGTGACGAGGTTGTCTTCGGTCGTGAATACTAAGTCTAGAACGCTTTCGCCTCGTGTAGGCTCGTTGACCCACTGAGTGAGGAAGTTCTCATCAGCAAAGTCAACTAGCCTCCTCCCTTCAGCATCGGCAGTCCTGTTTTCCCACTTTATGCCGCGACAGTTGAAGTCTCCTAAAACTACACACACCCTATCCCCTAGCAGGCTACTGAGTTCGGTGTACAGGGCTGTATCCTCCTCGAGGAGGAGATGCGGAGGTCTGTACACCAAGATTAACCTATAGTTCGTCCCTCCCACGTTCAGATCGACGCCAAGCAGCTCCCGTTCCGACCGGAACTGGCAGTCAACCGGACTCAACGTGTCTCTGACGTATATTAGTACCCCACCCCCCTCCCCACGGGTGCGGTCTTTGCGAAACATTCTATACCCGGGAATTTCGAACTCCCCAACGTAGTCCCTACGATCAGTATGAATCCAGGACTCGGTGATAGCAACGATATCCTGGTATTCTGATGCTAAGAGCGCCCGTAGCTCGCGAAACTTGTTCCTAATTGACCTAGCATTAAAAAGCATTGCACGGAGGGAGCCTTCCCTATTCTGACCGCCCCCTAGCACGACCCGTTTCCCTTCGAACAGCCAGGCTGTCGGGAGTTGAAGAGCCCCTCACTAACGAGGGGGCAACTTCCACAGGAGACTGAGCCCCCTCCAACGTAGGAGGAGGGTCACCCATCTGTACTTCGCCGCACCCTTCAGTCGAAGGTACGTCCGCCACCGGCTCATCCTCATCTCCCCGGTGGGGGCCCATCATCTCTCCCAGGACTCGACCTCACCATTCTGTATAGGTGCCGGTCGAGCAGCGCGCCTAGCACACCTTTACCCTTGTCATTGAGGTGGACACCATCCCTCTGGTAAAGGTCCCACCTACCCGAAAATGCATCGAAGGGGTCAATAAACTTCACGCCCAGCGGAACGCACAAGTCTTGTACCCTCTCGTTGATGCCAATGACCTTACTGAGCGAGTGGTCACTGACATTCATTCGCGGTAAAATACCCATTAACATTCCCCTGTCTGTCTTCAGTTTTAGATCATCCGCAAGAGACATGATCTCGGTGATGATCCCTTCTGTAAGACCTACCCCACCGCCTTTGAGGAACAGGTCATTGCCACCAGCGTGGACAACGATCGCAGTCCTCCGACTATCCACGCGCACCTTCTCTACCTCCTTCCTTAAGTGCGCCGTTCCCCGCCCAGGTAAGCACCTTACCTTCCTCCCATCCCGGTTTGCAGAAGCAAAGTACTTCTCCTGGCCCCTGATCTGCGAGTCCCCAATCAAAACGGTGTCTTCCTCCTTCGAGCACAGGAGACTAAAGCGGTTAGAGGTCTTGACAGGGGCAACTGGGGTCTCAGGCTTCGGCTTCGCAGCCTTCTTGCCCGAGACCTTTCGAAACCCGTCGCCACCCATACACGCAGTTACACCACCCGACCCACCCCGACAGGTAGCTACATCCTTCGGTTTCTTTGGGCCATCAGCAGGCCCCTTCCCACCCTTCTCTATCGATCCCTTCCCACCCTTCTCTATCAGCCCCTTCTTTGAGCCCTCCCTTTGTTCTTGATACTTAATCTTACAGTTTGAATCTGCTGGTGTGTTTTTAATTTGATCTTGTCCACTGGGTTGGATTTCCAGTGCTACGACCCTAGCTTCAAGCTTTTTTACTAATTCCTTTAGCTCTTTAACTTCCTTTTCGTGGTTGTCTCTAAGTTTACAAAACAAACATACACTAAGGGATGTGATATCGCTGATATTACCCTCTGGGAAGTCTACGCACCAATGATTAACTTTACATTTAAAGCATTCTGCTTTCAATTTAGCTGGCCCTGCCATATTTTCTCTTTTTTTTGTTTTTTCTGAATACTCTGAATAAGATAAAGCGTTCTAGCAATGAAAACTATCCAAAAACGTTATGACCAGTATATAAAAAAGGGGGGGGGGGTGAATTAATCCCGCGCGTAGCCGCACCCGCCTTTTGCAAGTGACGTTCATTCCTTCCAGAAGACTACACCTCTCCTGCTGCCGCACCGACCAAAGGTCTCCCCAGGGCCGGACCGTCCCAAACGTGTCGCAGCTACCAACTGACAAACACTCGCGACGCAAGCGTCACGGATTTTCCGCCAGGAGCGACAGCGAGATGCAGCCCCTTACTAAGTCTTACTAGTCACTCACAAGTGGGCCAGACTCTTAGAATCCAGTGTTCAAGGGATATCCCACCAGACCCAGAGGCTACGCCCGAGACTTTACGCTGGCCTGGCAGCCAGCTGGGCAGTAAAGCCCTCTCACCTCAGAGCAGTACAGCCAAGCACCATCAATTGGTCACCAAAGAACGGTCGCAGGGGGCTGGTCAAGCCATTACGCGTTAGGAATGGGCTTAACGGGGCACTAGCCACACTCCATTCATCGCGCCCCTACGCCTGGGACCCCTCCATCCCAGTCTCTCACAACCTACGAGCGTTAAATGGTGTTATTTATAGAGGTTCCAAAGCCTCTCTTCCCACGCATGAGGTAGCAGTAGGGTCCTAATAGTAAAAGAAGAGAAAAAGACTTAATACTAAAAGAAAAGTTTTTTTTTTTTTTTTTTTTTTTTTTGCAGTGAGAGGAGAACAACCTTAACGTAATCTAAAAGGACAGAGTAGGGATGGGATGGGGTCCTAGTAACCCACGGGACGGGATTGTGCAAAATACTTTACCCGCCCTCCCGAAAGAGAGAGAGAACCTAAAGGAGCTGGCAGCCAGTTCCTCTAGAATCCCACGACTCGGGACCGGAGGGCTGTCACACCCCAAGTATAAAGTTTACTACATCCAGAAGAAATGTGCATAACCTTTATACCCCCTGCGAGAGAGAGAGAGAGAGAGAGAGAGAGAGAGAGAGAGAGAGAGAGAGAGAGAGAGAGAGAGAGAGAGAGAGAGCGAACGTGATTCCCTTCAAGAACAAATGGCAAAGCTCATCAATGGAATACCAGGACGTGTGTCAGCTCTACATAATGGAAAGGGGAAAGCAGCACGATTAAAAAATATATTGATTCAATAAATTTGTTATTATTTATTGACTTTTATAATCAAATTAAAAACTATGGAAAAAAAATTAAGATATCTGTTTACTTTTGTCAATTCTCTCTCTCTCTCTCTCTCTCTCCTCTCTCTCCTCTCTCTCTCTCTCTCTCTCTCTCGCCAATCCCAAGTCGGACTACTCGATGTTGGGCAATAATATCGAGGTGACTGATTTACAAAAGGACTTGGGTGTGCTAATTAGCAGCGACCTTAAGTTTACGAAACAGTGTGTAGAGGTGGAAAAGAAAGCCCAGAAATTATTGGGTTATATCAGGAGGCAATTTCAGTTTCGGAACAAGGAGATTGTGCTCTCACTGTACAATTCCCTTGTTCGGCCGTACCTGGAGTATGCTGTGCAGTTCTGGTCGCCCACCCTCAGGAAAGATATTGAGAGGCTGGAGCGAGTGCAGGCGAGGGCCACAAAGTTGATCCCTTCCGTTAGGCATATGGGCTACAATCGACGGTTACGCGCCCTGAACTTGTTTTCGCTTGAAACTCGGAGGCTGCGCGGTCAACTGATCGAGGTTTTCAAGCTCTTACGAGGGTTCAACGATGTCGATTTTAGAAGTATGTTTAGTTTAAATGATAACCCAACTCGCAACAATGGTTGGAAGTTGGATTTGAAACGGTTTAGGACTATGTGTGTGGGAATTACGTTACGTATAAGATCTGTGACACATGGAACAGGTTACTTCGGAAGTTGTGAACAGTTCCTCTGTGGATCAGTTCAAGAAAAGGTTAGACGAAATCTTGCACACTATTTGAGTGTGTAAAGACATTTAGGACCTCAGTCTGCGGAAATTTCTTTTCCTATAAAATAGTTAATATCTGGAACCAACTTCCCTCAGAGGTTGTTTCCAGTCAAAGTGTAAATCTTTTTAAAAATAGGCTAGACAAAGTACTGAACACACTCATAGTTTAAGATTAAAACCTCAGAAAACTCTGCAGGAGTTCGTTTGCTCGGTGTCTCTGTGTGCAAGCTAAATATAGAGCTATTTATATATTCTCCACTTTCCTGTAAAATTTCCTTGGCTACTTTTCCAGGGTCAAGGTATTTTCTTCAACCTTTTTCCGTACCTGCCTCTGGCAGGGAGGGAGCGGAGGGTGGGGAGAGAGCCTTCTACTTTTCTATCCAGTTTTCTACTACTGCTAGGATAGTTGAAAGAAAAATAAACTTTCACAAAATTTTCCCTGGCACCCGTTGCCATTGGTACCTCCTCGGTATGGGCCGCAAGGCCTTTTGAGGTACTTCTTTTCCTTGTAACTCCTTGTAACTCTCTCTCTCTCTCCCTTCGGTTAGGCATATGGGCTACAATCGACGGTTACGCGCCCTGAACTTGTTTTCGCTTGAAACTCGGAGGCTGCGCGGTCAACTGATCGAGGTTTTCAAGCTCTTACGAGGGTTCAACGATGTCGATTTTAGAAGTATGTTTAGTTTAAATGATAACCCAACTCGCAACAATGGTTGGAAGTTGGATTTGAAACGGTTTAGGAACTAGTGTGTGGGAATTACTTTACGTTAGAAGTCTGTGACACATGGAACAGGTTACTTCGGAAGTTGTGAACAGTTCCTCTGTGGGTCAGTTCAAGAAAAGGTTAGACCAAATTTGCACACTCTTTGAGTGTGTAGAAAATTTTCCGTGGCACCCGTTGCCATTGGTACCTCCTCGGTATGGGCCGCAAGGCCTTTTGACGGTACTTCTTTTCTCCTTGTAACTCTCTCTCTCTCTCTCTCTCTCTCTCTCTCTCTCTCTCTCTCTCTCTCTCTCTCTCTCTCTCTCTCTCTCTCTCTCTCTCTCATTATATATATATATATATATATATAATATATAATATATAAAAGTAAATATCAACTGAAACCTAAAAGGCATTATTTTCGTACCAACATTCATATGTATATATTATAATATTTTAGGTTACATACTATCAATCACACCCTGTTTATTGTATTTATATTCAAAACTAGAAAATTTGAATGAAAGTTTTTTCTTTTTTTTTGGTTACGTTTTCAAATTAATTTTAGTGCAGAAATTGTCAAGAAGAAGATATGTTTTACGTTATCATTTCGATATTTTATGCGTTGCATCACCAAATTTATATTGGAGACGAAAATGATAAAAAGTGAAACGCTCACATCTGCGTCAAGAACACCGATGAAAAACTTTTGCGTGACACACAGAACGAGTATGGAACACGGAACTCTTCTGGGATAATTAAATCCACTATAGTCCGAATAAGTAATGGTAAATGGCAAATACTAAAATTTTTCCTTTTCATGATGGAAGCCCAACGTGGGCAACCCGTTGGGTAACTTATTTGACTTATAGTGGATTTAATTATCTCAGAAGAGTTCCTTGTTCCATGCACGGTCTGTATGTCTCACACTCATACACACACACACATTTTATAATATATATATATATACACACACACACACACACACACACACACACATATATATATATATATATATATATATATGATTTGCAGCAGCATATGAAGGTTACACCCACTAATTTATTTTGAGGAGTTAGACAGTCTCGATATGTACGTCACTTGTAACTCGACAGATACTGAATGGGTACTCTCTCTCTCACTCTCTCTCTCTCTCTCTCGCCAAATGTTTGGTATTTGACGATAATGAGAAGTAAAGTTTGTATTTGTTGTTTTATTGACAATAGCGTGAATGAGGCTCCAAATATATCTGGTGAATGTAGCTAATAAATGTTTCAAACCCTTTATGTTTACGTTACTTTGTTTAAGACAGGAATGCGTTTCTTTTGTTTAAATTCTGTCTCAAACACTATTCCTTCAGAAGAGAGAACTCGATGTGCTATTGTGGCGTCAGGGCCGAGAAATCCTTATAACGAAGTCGAAGTGTGGTTCGCGATGTGACGTCATTTTGGTGATGGCTGAGTCGATGGAAACAGCGGGTACTGTCAAGTGGAAAATAGCGAAAATAATTGAAAATGTCTCTGCCACTATATATATATATATATATATATATATATATATATATATATATATATATATATATATATATATATATTTGTTCGAGTGAGGCCCGTGGTGTAATGGTTATCATATCTGACCGGCAATCGGAAGATCCCGGGTTCGATTCCGGGTGGTTACCTCATTTTTTCATTTGTTCGTTCTCTTCTCATCTTGCGCGGAATGTTCTCCTATACAAGCGTCGTTCTTTACGTTATTTATACTGCGTGTTCTTTGCAGTTGAAATGTATATATAGATACGGCATGCGGGAGGTGCCCCTTGGGCATTGGTTTCTGCGCGTATGTAGAGGAATTACGGCATTTGTTCGAGTGAGGCCCGTGGTGTAATGGTTATCATATCTGACCGGCAATCGGAAGATCCCGGGTTCGATTCCCGGGTGGTTACCTCATTTTTTCATTTGTTCGTTCTCTCTTCTCATCTTGCGCGGAATGATGTTCTATACAAGCGTCGTTCTTTACGTTATTTATACTGCGTGTTCTTTGCAGTTGAAATGTATATACAGGGTGTCTCAAAAGTCACTATCTATTTCGGTGACATTAGATGTTTTTTTTTAAAATGCTATGCTGGCATAAAGATATGTACTTCTGGTGCAAATTTGTATATTTAAAAAAAGTTAATTGGTTTATTTCGAATTTTGTGTAATTTATAAATTTATCTTGACATGCTTGAACAATTCCTCGAACCTCAACTTCTTACAGATGGCATTCTTGACACAGTAGTTTTTCAGCAGGATGGAGCACCGTGCCATTATGCAATAATTGTACGTGATTATTTGACAGACGCTTCCCCGGTCGCTGGATTGGTCGTGGAGGAACACAACCATGGGCAGCACGTTCACCCGATTTAACACCATTAGATTTTTTCGCCTGGGGTTTCATTAAGTCTAAGGTGCACACCGGTAGAAGAATTAGTGATGTAGCCGAACTTCGAAATCGTATTACCGATGCAGTTCAGAAAATAAACACCTCAAATGCTGGAAAGTGTGTTCCGGGAAACAACTTATCGCTTTGAGCTCTGTAGAGACACTGATGGTCGCCATGGGAGACAGATAAATAAATAGCACTAATTCTTTGTGGCTTACTTTGAAATAAATATATTTTTCATGTCTTAAACCAGTTTTTCGTAATTCCCATTATTTTCAAAATAGATAGGACTTTTGAGACACCCATTATATATATATATATATATATATATATATATATATACATAATGTAAAGAACGACGTTGTATAGAAGAACGTTCCGCACAAGATGAGGAGGGAGAACGAACAAATGAAAAATGAGGTAACCACCCGGGAATCGAACCCGGGATCTTCCGATTGCCGGTCAGATATGCTAACCACTACACCATGGGCCTCGATTAATCAGAAGTCGTAATTCTCCTACATACGAGCAGAAACCAATGCCCTGAGAGGGCACCTCCCGCATGCCGCACATATATACATTTTAACTGCAAACAACACACAGTATAGTTAATGTAAAGAACGACGCTTGTATAGAAGAATGTTCCGCACAAGATGAGGAGGGAGAACGAACAAATGAAAAATGAGGTAACCCATGCTGTAGTGGTTAGCATATCTGACGGCAATCGGAAGATCCCGGGTTCGATTCCCGGGGGGTTACCTCATTTTTCATTTGTTCGTTCTCCCTCCTCATCTTGTGCGGAACGTTCTTCTATACAAGCGTCGTTTTTTACATTAATTATACTGTGTGTTGTTTGCAGTTAATATATATATATATATAGTTTGAGACAGAATTTAAACAAAAAGAAACGCATTCCTGTCTTAAACAAAGTAACGTAAACATAAAGGGTTTGAAACATTTATTAGCTACATTCACCAGATATATTTGAAGCCTCATTCACGCTATTGTCAATAAAACAACAAATGCAAACTTTACTTCCCATTTTGGCCATTCCACTGATATATATATATATATATATATATATATATAGTGGGCGGAAAGTAGCTCCCTATTTTGGATTGATAAAAAAATACGTATATTATCCATTTATTTCAGAAGAAATAATATGAAAAGGTAGGCATACATGGTAGGTTTTCTCTAAAATTCAATGTGGGCTCCAACTCTTTCCACCAGCTTCTGGAGCCGCCCAGGAATGGCGTCCACTGACTTTAGCAGGAACTCCGGCGGGATGGAGGACATGACTTCCCGAATTCGGTCCTCCAGTTCTTCCAATGTCCTCGGTTTGGTGCGGTAGACTTCTTCCTTTACCCACCCCCAAAGAAAGAAGTCGCACGGTGTCAAGTCGGGGCTCCTGGCTGGCCATTGATGTGGACCACGACGACCCATCCAACGCCCAGGGAAGTGGGCATCCAGCCACTCACGGACAACAAGAGCGAAGTGCGGAGGGGCGCCATCTTGCATAAATATCAGATCGTCGATGTTCTCCCATGTGCTGACAACCGGCCAGACCTCGTTTCGCAACATAGCAAGGTACCGCTCAGCATTCATGGTGTTGCGCAGAAGGAACGGGCCCACAACCTGATCTGAGGTCATACCACACCACACCGTTACACTGAACCGATTCTGCCGTTTTTCAGCGGTAACCATGGGATCCTCTCCTGCCCAGTAGTGGCAATTGTGGCGGTTGACAAAGCCTCGACGTGGAACACCGCCTCGTCGCTCCAGAGGATGTTGCGGAAGAGATGGGGCCAGTCTTCATGCCAAGCCAGCATGATTTCCCCGAACTCCATGCGAATGTCGCAGTCCTCGTCCGAGAGAGATTGGCAGTAATGCGGCTTCCACGCACGCCAGTTCAGCTCCTTCTTCAGCACAGTTCGCACTGAGTAGCGGGAGAGTCCACTTTCCCGAGCTGCCTGGCGAGTTGACTTTCGTGGACTCCGTGCGAACATTTCCTGAACTGCCTGCACCGTCTCCTGGGCCCTGGATGTCGAAGGGCGACCACATCTTCGAACATCTGCCACAGACCCCGTGGTCATGAGCTTCGAGTGGCAGTTCTTGATTGTTTTCGGGTCCACTTGGGCACGTGGTCCGTGAATGGCCCGCCACCATCTTTAAACTCGAACGACAGATTGCCAAACTTCGTACCGTGCCGCCAACTGGGCACGCTCCTGCAGTGTTAAACGCTCAGCCATGTTACCCTTCAATCTGAAATGAAAGAAAAAAAATGAACGTTACAATTGTACCACTTTAGAGAACACACCATAACAATATAACAATACAATCACAATTTATACATAATTTATATGTAATTTAAATTAGGGAGCTACTTTCCGCCCACCCTGTATATATATATATATATATATATATATATATATATATATATATATATATATATATATATATATATATACAGGGTGTCCCATAAGTCCGACATCATAGGAAAAATAATAAAAAAGACAAAACAAAAGGTTTTATTTACAGAACGTACTCAATATGTCCACCATTGTTTTCAATACACAAATTCAGACGTAATACCCAGTTAGCAAGCACACGGTGAATGATGTCAGGAGTAATGGTGTTACATGCCCCAATAATGCGCTGCCGCAAATGTTCAACACTCCTAATTTTCTCTGCGTATACCAGCGCTTTCAAGTGGCCCAGAGATAAAAATCTAGTGGCGTGAGATCCGGGCTTCTAGCTGGCCATTCCACAGGCCCTCGACGTCCTATCCAATGACCAGGGAATTGTTGATACAGGTATTCCCTTGGGTGCTGTAATGTGCAGGAGCGCCGTCTTGCTGGAACCATGTTGGGAAATTTCCTTCTTCGTTAAAGACACTGGGAAATGCTTCTTCCTTGAGCATACGTAGGTAGGTGCCTCCAGTGA
Organism: Bathynomus jamesi; assembly: GCA_023014485.1. Lineage (NCBI taxonomy): Eukaryota > Metazoa > Arthropoda > Malacostraca > Isopoda > Cirolanidae > Bathynomus > Bathynomus jamesi. Next base: position 6,556 of record JAJOZX010021365.1, on the reverse strand, counting down.
CATGTTCATCGAAAAAGAGGGGGCGTATGATGCGATCCTTCCAAATGCCACACCATACCATCACCCGAGATGCACCTTGTTCGAAGAGGTATACCAGTGAGGGTTGTTTTGAGACCAGTAGCGGGTGTTCTGTCGATTTACCTCACCATTTCCATAAAAAAACAGCCTCGTTATTAAACAGAATGGTGGACGGAAAATTGGCATCCCGAGCATAAGAAAAATATGAATTATGGTTTGTAGAAATAGAAAAATATGAATTTCTCCTATGATGCCGGACTTATGGGACACCCTGTATATATATATATATATATATATATATATATATATATATATATATATAAGTTACTTTCGGCGTAGTTTGGGGGGGTAGATGGTTCTTTGCCAAAAAAAAAAAAAAAAAAAAAAACGACACCTCAAAATCTTGTATTTTTATTTTTTGGGAGGGGAGTGGAGGCGAGGGGAAGGTTGAAAATGTTACTCAAAAAATAATTTTATTCCAAATATAAACCTAAAATTTTTTGAATAATGGAAACACTTCCTTTTGCCATAACTTACGATCAAATCAACTCTCAATGTTGAATACCGAGAGTAATTTATTATAATTTATTATAATTAATTTTTAATATACATTATCAACACCTTTCAAATTATATTAAAATACTCTCTCTCTCTCTCTCTCTCTCTCTCTCTCTCTCTCTCTCTCTCTCTCTCTCTCTCTCTCTCTCTCTCTCTCTCTCTCTCTCTCTCTCTTAATGAGTACTTTGCGGGAGTGTTCACCAGGGAGGATACCCGCGTCATCCCCGAGCCAGCTGTGAGGCACGATGGTGCTGGCCTGGATAGTGTTAGATGTACCGCGACAGTCGTTGCTCATAGAATAGACAAACTGAGTGCGTTTAAGGCTCCTGGGCCAGACCAGTTTCTCCCCAGTGTTTTGCGAGAAGTGCGCGACCAGGTGGCTCCCCACCTGGCTACAGTCTTCAACAAATCGTTGGTGATGGGCCAGGTGCCTGGTGACTGGAGGGAGGCCAACGTGACCCCTATCTTTAAGAAAGGGGATCACGAAAGTCCAGGGAACTATCGTCCTATTAGTCTCACTTCAGTTGTAGGTAAATTATTAGAAAGGATAATAGCTGATAGAATCGTTGACCATTTGGATTCCTACAGCTGCTTGGGGACTCCCAACATGGGTTTAGACGGCATAGGTCGTGTCTCACCAACTTGCTCGAGTTTTTCCACGTCATGTTGAGTGAGTACGATAAGAGTAGGGCGATTGATATACTTTATCTCGACTTTCAGAAAGCCTTTGATAAGGTACCTCACCGCCGGCTAATGGCGAAAGTGCGCGCGCTGGGTATCGGTGGGGAAATAGGTAGGTGGATTGAAAACTGGCTGAGGAATAGGCGGCAGAGGGTGGTAATTAAAGGGGCTAGTTCGGGTTGGGCCTCGGTCACTAGTGGGGTTCCTCAGGGTTCCGTTTTGGGGCCACTGTTGTTTACCATTTACATAAATGATATCGACGGTGGCATCGTCAGTCGGATCGCCAAATTCGCTGATGACACCAAGCTTGGGGCCAATGTTGGGACGCCCGAAGCGATCGAGGAACTGCGTGCGGACCTAGGTAGGATAGGAGAGTGGTCCGAAAAATGGCAAATGCCGTTTAACTTGGGTAAATGCAAAGTGATGCACATTGGCTACGCCAATCCCAAGTCGGACTACTCGATGTTGGGCAGTAATATCGAGGTGACTGATTTAGAAAAGGACTTGGGTGTGCTAATTAGCAGCGACCTTAAGTTTACGAAACAGTGTGTAGAGGTGGAAAAGAAAGCCCAGAAACTATTGGGTTATATCAGGAGGCAATTTCAGTTTCGGAACAAGGAGATTGTGCTCTCACTGTACAATTCCCTTGTTCGGCCGTACCTGGAGTATGCTGTGCAGTTCTGGTCGCCCACCCTCAGGAAAGATATTGAGAGGCTGGAGCGAGTGCAGGCGAGGGCCACAAAGTTAATCCCTTCCGTTAGGCATATGGGCTACAATCGACGGTTACGCGCCCTGAACTTGTTTTCGCTTGAAACTCGGAGGCTGCGCGGTCAACTGATCGAGGTTTTCAAGCTCTTACGAGGGTTCAACGATGTCGATTTTAGAAGTATGTTTAGTTTAAATGATAACCCAACTCGCAACAATGGTTGGAAGTTGGATTTGAAACGGTTTAGGACTAGTGTGTGTGGGAATTACGTTACGTATAAGATCTGTGACACATGGAACAGGTTACCTTCGGAAGTTGTGAACAGTTCCTCTGTGGATCAGTTCAAGAAAAGGTTAGACGAAATCTTGCACACTATTTGAGTGTGTAAAGACATTTAGGACCTCAGTCTGCGGAAATTTCTTTTCCTAAAATAGTTAATATCTGGAACCAACTTCCCTCAGAGGTTGTTTCCAGTCAAAGTGTAAATCTGTTTAAAAATAGGCTAGACAAAGTACTGAACACACTCATAGTTTAAGATTAAAACCTCAGAAAACTCTGCAGGAGTTCGCTTGCTCGGTGTCTCTGTGAGCAAGCTAAATATAGAGCTATTTATATATTCTCCACTTTCCTGTAAAATTTCCTTGGCTACTTTTCCAGGGTCAAGGTATTTTCTTCAACCTTTTTCCGTACCTGCCTCTGGCAGGGAGGGAGCGGAGGGTGGGGAGAGAGCCTTCTACTTTTCTATCCAGTTTTCTACTACTGCTAGGATAGTTGAAAGAAAAATAAACTTTACAAATTTTCCCTGGCACCCGTTGCCATTGGTACCTCCTCGGTATGGGCCGCAAGGCCTTTTGAGGTACTTCTTTTCCTTGTAACTCCTTGTAACTCTCTCTCTCTCTCTCTCTCTCTCTCTCTCTCTCTCTCTCCACTCGCTCAGTAAGGTCATTGGCATCAACGAGAGGGTACAAGACTTGTGCGTTCCGCTGGGCGTGAAGTTTATTGACCCCTTCGATGCATTTTCGGGTAGGTGGGACCTTTACCAGAGGGATGGTGTCCACCTCAATGACAAGGGTAAAGGTGTGCTAGGCGCGCTGCTCGACCGGCACCTATACAGAATGGTGAGGTCGAGTCCGGGGAGAGATGATGGGCCCCCACCGGGGAGAGATGAGGATGAGCCGGTGGCGGACGTACCTTCGACTGAAGGGTGCGCGAAGTACAGGTGGGTGACCCTCCTCCTACGTTGGAGGGGGCTCAGTCTCCTGCGGAAGTTGCCCCCTCGTTAGTGAGGGGCTCTTCAACTCCCGACAGCCTGGCTGTTCGGGAAACGGGTCGTGCTAGGGGGCGGTCAGAATAGGGAAGGCTCCCTCCGTGCAATGCTTTTTAATGCTAGGTCAATTAGGAACAAGTTTGCGAGCTACGGGCGCTCTTAGCATCAGAATACCAGGATATCGTTGCTATCACCGAGTCCTGGATTCATACTGATCGTAGGGACTACGTTGGGGAGTTCGAAATTCCCGGGTATAGAATGTTTCGCAAAGACCGCACCCGTGGGGAGGGGGGTGGGGTACTAATATACGTCAGAGACACGTTGAGTCCGGTTGACTGCCAGTTCCGGTCGGAACGGGAGCTGCTTGGCGTCGATCTGAACGTGGGAGGGACGAACTATAGGTTAATCTTGGTGTACAGACCTCCGCATCTCCTCCTCGAGGAGGATACAGCCCTGTACACCGAACTCAGTAGCCTGCTAGGGGATAGGGTGTGTGTAGTTTTAGGAGACTTCAACTGTCGCGGCATAAAGTGGGAAAACAGGACTGCCGATGCTGAAGGGAGGAGGCTAGTTGACTTTGCTGATGAGAACTTCCTCACTCAGTGGGTCAACGAGCCTACACGAGGCGAAAGCGTTCTAGACTTAGTATTCACGACCGAAGACAACCTCGTCACTGGCCTCACCGTTGACGAATCGTTGGGCGGGAGTGATCACGGTCTTATTAGGTTCCGTGTGTGCGTCCCTCGGGTGAAGCGTAGTAACTCGAGAGGCAGTAAGCTCGATCTCCGGCGGGCGAACTTTGTTAGCCTCAGGGATAGCGTAGAGAGATGGGGTTAGAGGTTGGCGGCGATGTTGAGGGAGTGTGGAGTGCATTCCGGGATGAGTTTATGGTGCTGCAGTCTGCTGCCATACCCTCAAAACGGTCACCCCTGCTTCAACGCAGCCTAAGTGGTTCAATCGTGGCATCGCTTCGGCTATCCGAAATAGGAAAGTAGCGTATAGGAGGGCGAAGGCCAATCGTTCCCACGAGAACACTGAAGCGTATGTCCGCCTGTGTAGGGAAGTGAAGGCGAAGGTTAGGCTAGCGAAACGTAACGAAGAACTACGGGTGGCAAGCCTCTGCAAGGGAACCCTAAGGAGTTCTTCAGTTATGTTAATAGTAGAAAGCCATTAGAAGCATGATAGGTCCTTTAAAGGACGGAAGCGGCGTTCTGCGGACCTCCGACGCGGACATCGCTAAGGTGCTTAATGAGTACTTTGCGGGAGTGTTCACCAGGGAGGATACCCGCGTCATCCCCGAGCCAGCTGTGAGGCACGAAGGTGCTGGCCTGGATAGTGTTAGATGTACCGCGACAGTCGTTGCTCATAGAATAGACAAACTGAGCGCGTTTAAGGCTCCTGGGCCAGACCAGTTTCTCCCCAGTGTTTTGCGAGAAGTGCGCGACCAGGTGGCTCCCCACCTGGCTACAGTCTTCAACAAATCGTTGGAGATGGGCCAGGTGCCTGGTGACTGGAGGGAGGCCAACGTGACCCCTATCTTTAAGAAAGGGGATCACGAAAGTCCAGGGAACTATCGTCCTATTAGTCTCACTTCAGTTGTAGGTAAATTATTAGAAAGGATAATAGCTGATAGAATCGTTGACCATTTGGATTCCTACAAGCTGCTTGGGGACTCCCAACATGGGTTTAGACGGCATAGGTCGTGTCTCACCAACTTGCTCGAGTTTTTCCACGTCATGTTGAGTGAGTACGATAAGAGTAGGGCGATTGATATACTTTATCTCGACTTTCAGAAAGCCTTTGATAAGGTACCTCACCGCCGGCTAATGGCGAAAGTGCGCGCGCTGGGTATCGGTGGGGAAATAGGTAGGTGGATTGAAAACTGGCTGAGGAATAGGCGGCAGAGGGTGGTAATTAAAGGGGCTAGTTCGGGTTGGGCCTCGGTCACTAGTGGGGTTCCTCAGGGTTCCGTTTTGGGGCCACTGTTGTTTACCATTTACATAAATGATATCGACGGTGGCATCGTCAGTCGGATCGCCAAATTCGCTGATGACACCAAGCTTGGGGCCAATGTTGGGACGCCCGAAGCGATCGAGGAACTGCGTGCGGACCTAGGTAGGATAGGAGAGTGGTCCGAAAAATGGCAAATGCCGTTTAACTTGGGTAAATGCAAAGTGATGCACATTGGCTACGCCAATCCCAAGTCGGACTACTCGATGTTGGGCAGTAATATCGAGGTGACTGATTTAGAAAAGGACTTGGGTGTGCTAATTAGCAGCGACCTTAAGTTTACGAAACAGTGTGTAGAGTGGAAAAGAAAGCCCAGAAACTATTGGGTTATATCAGGAGGCAATTTCAGTTTCGGAACAAGGAGATTGTGCTCTCACTGTACAATTCCCTTGTTCGGCCGTACCTGGAGTATGCTGTGCAGTTCTGGTCGCCCACCCTCAGGAAAGATATTGAGAGGCTGGAGCGAGTGCAGGCGAGGGCCACAAAGTTAATCCCTTCCGTTAGGCATATGGGCTACAATCGACGGTTACGCGCCCTGAACTTGTTTTCGCTTGAAACTCGGAGGCTGCGCGGTCAACTGATCGAGGTTTTCAAGCTCTTACGAGGGTTCAACGATGTCGATTTTAGAAGTATGTTTAGTTTAAATGATAACCCAACTCGCAACAATGGTTGGAAGTTGGATTTGAAACGGTTTAGGACTAGTGTGTGTGGGAATTACGTTACGTATAAGATCTGTGACACATGGAACAGGTTACCTTCGGAAGTTGTGAACAGTTCCTCTGTGGATCAGTTCAAGAAAAGGTTAGACGAAATCTTGCACACTATTTGAGTGTGTAAAGACATTTAGGACCTCAGTCTGCGGAAATTTCTTTTCCTGTAAAATAGTTGATATCTGGAACCAACTTCCCTCAGAGGATGTTTCCAGTCAAAGTGTAAATCTGTTTAAAAATAGGCTAGACAAAGTACAGAACACACTCATAGTTTAAGATTAAAACCTCAGAAAACTCTGCAGGAGTTCGCTTGCTCGGTGTCTCTGTGAGCAAGCTAAATATAGAGCTATTTATATATTCTCCACTTTCCTGTAAAATTTCCTTGGCTACTTTTCCAGGGTCAAGGTATTTTCTTCAACCTTTTTCCGTACCTGCCTCTGGCAGGGAGGGAGCGGAGGGTGGGGAGAGAGCCTTCTACTTTTCTATCCAGTTTTCTACTACTGCTAGGATAGTTGAAAGACAAAATTTTCCCTGGCACCCGTTGCCATTGGTACCTCCTCGGTATGGGCCGCAAGGCCTTTTGAGGTACTTCTTCCTGGTAACTCT
>JAJOZX010021364.1:0-15053 GCA_023014485.1 Bathynomus jamesi | reverse complement strand
TTCTAAATCAGAGTAAACACATTGCACTATTGAACAAATTTGTGAAAAAATCGAAAGAAGTACGTGGAAAGAGATAAGATCTCATATACCTAACGTAATATTTAATTAATTTCAAACGAAAAAAAATCAAAATTGAAGTGGCTGTAACTTTAAATATTTCATTCTTGCAAAAAATGAGCTGAATTTTCTAAATCAGGGTAGAAAATTGCACTATTGATCGCATTTTTGAAAAAATCGAAAGTAGTGCGTGGAAAACATAAGATCCCATAAACCTAACGTAACATTTAGTTAATTTCAAAGGAAAAAATTGAAAAATTGAAATGGCTGTAACTTTCTAAGTTATCATTCCTGCAAAAACTGGTTTGCATTTCTAAATCAGAGTATGACATTGCACTATTTAACAATTTGTGAAAAAATCGAAAGAAGTGTGTGGAAAAGATAAGACCTCCGAAAACCTAACGTAATATTTAGTTAATTTCAAACGAAAAATTTCAAATTGAAATGGCTATAACTTTCTAAGTTTTCATTCTTGCAAAATATGAGTTGCTTTTTCTAAATCAGCTTCAAACACTGCACTATTGAGCGAATATGTGAAAATTCGTAAGTAGTGCGTGGAAAGGATAAGACCCCATATCCCTAACGCAATATTTAGTTAATTTCAAACGAAAAATTCAAAATTGAAATGGCTGTAACTTTCGAAGTTATCATTCCTGCAAAAATTGAGTTGCATTTTCTAAAGTAGAGTTTGAAATTGCATTATTGAGCAAATTTGTGAAAATATCGAAGGAAGTGCGTGGAAAGGATAAGACCCCATAAACCTAACGTAATATTTAGTTAATTTCAAAAGAAAAAATTCAAAATTGAAATGGCTGTAACTTTTTAAGTTTTATTCTTGCAAAAAATGAGTTGCATTTTCTCAATCAGCTTCAAAATCTGATAAGTTATCATTCCTACAAAAACTGGTTTGCATTTCTAAATCAGAGTATGACATTGCACTATTGAACAAATTTCTGAAAAAATCGAAACAACTGCGTGGAAAGGATAAGATCCCATACCTAACGTAATATTTAATTAATTTCAAACGAAAAAAATCAAAATTGAAGTGGCTGTAACTTTATATATTTTCATTCTTGCAAAAAATGAGCTGAATTTTCTAAATCAGGGTAGAAAATTGCACTACTGATCGCATTTTGAAAAATCGAAAGTAGTGCGTGGAAAAAATAAGATCCCATAATCCTAACGTAATATTTAGTTAATTTCAAACGAAAAATTCAAAATTGAAATGGCTGTAACTTTCTAAGTTATCATTCCTGCAAAAAGTAGTTTGCATTTCTAAATCAGAGTATGACATTGCACTATTTAACAAATTTGTGAAAAAATCGAAAGAAGTGTGTGGAAAAGATAAGACCTCCGAAAACCTAACGTAATATTTAATTAATTTCAAACGAAAAATTTCAAAATTGAAATGGCTATAACTTTTTAAGTTTTCTTTCTTGCAAAAAATGAGTTGCATTTTCTAGGTCAGCTTCAAAAACTGCACTATTGAGCGAATATTTGAAAAATTCGTATGTAGTGCGTGGAAAGGATAAGACCCCATAAACCTAACGTAATATTTAGTTAATTTCAAACGAAAAAATTCAAAATTGAAATGACGGATCTTTTCCGTTTGAATGCCGCCATTGAAACAATTAAACTTTTTGTATTTTGTATTTTAACTGAAATGTCTTGCTGATACAAAATAAGTTACTTTATAAAAAAGCTTTTCTTAATTTCCCCTTCAAATTTTGTTTCTTATAAACAATTTTAATTACTTTCAAGATCCATGCTTAATTTTTAAGTTTTAATCGTGTACTCAGAAAAATAAGGGGATCACCTGAAGATCAGGGCCTCCAGCCTTCTTTAGTTAGCTTTATAAGGCTAACTAACAAAAAATATCACGACCTGACCTAACCAATCGTCTAGGTCGTACAGTTGACCTAACGATTGGTTAGGTTAGGTCGTGATATTTTCGTTACTTAGCCTTATAAGGCTAAGTAAAGAAGGCTGGGGGCACTCACCTCTTATGTTTCAATGGCGGCAGTCAAACGGAAAAGAACCGAAATAGCTGTAACCTACTAAGTTACCAATCCTGCAAAAAAAGGGTTGAATTTTCTAAATCAGAGTATCAAATTGCACTATTGAGCCAAATTGTGAAAAATCGAAAGAAGTGCATGGAAAGGATAAGACCCCATAAATCTTCCGTAATATTTAGTTAATTTCAAAAGAAAAAATTCAAAATTGAAATGGCTGTAACTTTTTAAGTTTTATTCTTGCAAAAAATGAGTTGCATTTTCTAAATCAGCTTCAAAAACTGCACTATTGAGCGAGTATGTGAAAAATTCGTAAGTAGTGCGTGGAAAGGATAAGACTCCATAAACCTAACACAATATTTAGTTAATTTCAAACAACAAAATTCAAAACTGAAATGGCTGTAACTTTTTAAGTTATCATTCCTACAAAAACTGGTTTGCATTTCTAAATCAGAGTAACACATTGCACTATTGAACAAATTTGTGAAAAAATCGAAAGAAGTACGTGGAAAGGATAAGATCTCATATACCTAACGTAATATTTTAATTAATTTCAAACGAAAAAATCAAAATTGAAGTGGCTGTAACTTTAAATATTTTCATTCTTGCAAAAAATGAGCTGAATTTTCTAAATCAGGGTAGAAAATTGCACTATTGATCGCATTTGTGAAAAAATCGAAAGAAGTGCGTGGAAAGGATAAGACTCCAAAAACCTAACGTAATAATTAGTTAATTTCAAACGAGAAAATTTAAAATTGAAATGGCTGTAACTTTCTAAGTTATCATTCCTGCAAAAACTGGTTTGCATTTCTAAATCAGAGTATGACATTGCACTATTTAACAAATTTGTGAAAAAATCGAAAGAAGTGTGTGGAAAAGATAAGACCTCCGAAAACCTAACGTAATATTTAGTTAATTTCAAACGAAAAATTTCAAAATTGAAATGGCTATAACTTTCTAAGTTTTCATTCTTGCAAAATATGAGTTGCTTTTTCTAAATCAGCTTCAAACACTGCACTTGAGCGAATATGTGAAAAATTCGTAAGTAGTGCGTGGAAAGGATAAGACCCCATATCCCTAACGCAATATTTAGTTAATTTCAAACGAAAAAATTCAAATTGAAATGGCTGTAACTTTCGAAGTTATCATTCCTGCAAAAATTGAGTTGCATTTTCTAAAGTAGAGTTTGAAATTGCATTGAGCAAATTTGTGAAAATATCGAAGGAAGTGCGTGGAAAGGATAAGACCCCATAAACCTAACGTAATATTTAGTTAATTTCAAAAGAAAAAATTCAAAATTGAAATGGCTGTAACTTTTTAAGTTTTATTCTTGCAAAAAATGAGTTGCATTTTCTCAATCAGCTTCAAAATCTGATAAGTTATCATTCCTACAAAACTGGTTTGCATTTCTAAATCAGAGTATGACATTGCACTATTGAACAAATTTCTGAAAAAATCGAAACAACTGCGTGGAAAGGATAAGATCCCATATACCTAACGTAATATTTAATTAATTTCAAACGAAAAAAATCAAAATTGAAGTGGCTGTAACTTTATATATTTTCATTCTTGCAAAAAATGAGCTGAATTTTCTAAATCAGGGTAGAAAATTGCACTACTGATCGCATTTTTGAAAAATCGAAAGTAGTGCGTGGAAAAAATAAGATCCCATAATCCTAACGTAATATTTAGTTAATTTCAAACGAAAAAATTCAAAATTGAAATGGCTGTAACTTTCTAAGTTATCATTCCTGCAAAAAGTAGTTTGCATTTCTAAATCAGAGTATGACATTGCACTATTTAACAAATTTGTGAAAAAATCGAAAGAAGTGTGTGGAAAAGATAAGACCTCCGAAAACCTAACGTAATATTTAATTAATTTCAAAGAAAAATTTCAAAATTGAAAGGCTATAACTTTTTAAGTTTTTTCTTGCAAAAAATGAGTTGCATTTTCTAGGTCAGCTTCAAAAACTGCACTATTGAGCGAATATGTGAAAAATTCGTATGTAGTGCGTGGAAAGGATAAGACCCATAAACCTAACGTAATATTTAGTTAATTTCAAACAAAAAATTCAAAAACTGAAATGGCTGTAACTTTTTAAGTTATCATTCCTACAAAAACTGGTTTGCATTTCTAAATCAGAGTAACACATTGCACTATTGAACAAATTTGTGAAAAATCGAAAGAAGTACGTGGAAAGGATAAGATCTCATATACCTAACGTAATATTTAATTAATTTCAAACGAAAAAAATCAAAATTGAAGTGGCTGTAACTTTAAATATTTTCATTCTTGCAAAAATGAGCTGAATTTTCTAAATCAGGGTAGAAAATTGCACTATTGATCGCATTTTTGAAAAAATCGAAAGTAGTGCGTGGAAAACATAAGATCCCATAAACCTAACGTAACATTTAGTTAATTTCAAAGGAAAAAATTGAAAAATTGAAATGGCTGTAACTTTCTAAGTTATCATTCCTGCAAAAACTGGTTTGCATTTCTAAATCAGAGTATGACATTGCACTATTTAACAAATTTGTGAAAAAATCGAAAGAAGTGTGTGGAAAAGATAAGACCTCCGAAAACCTAACGTAATATTTAGTTAATTTCAAACGAAAAATTTCAAAATTGAAATGGCTATAACTTTCTAAGTTTTCATTCTTGCAAAATATGAGTTGCTTTTCTAAATCAGCTTCAAACACTGCACTATTGAGCGAATATGTGAAAAATTCGTAAGTAGTGCGTGGAAAGGATAAGACCCCATATCCCTAACGCAATATTTAGTTAATTTCAAACGAAAAAATTCAAAATTGAAATGGCTGTAACTTTCGAAGTTATCATTCCTGCAAAAATTGAGTTGCATTTTCTAAAGTAGAGTTTGAAATTGCATTATTGAGCAAATTTGTGAAAATATCGAAGGAAGTGCGTGGAAAGGATAAGACCCCATAAACCTAACGTAATATTTAGTTAATTTCAAAAGAAAAAATTCAAAATTGAAATGGCTGTAACTTTTTAAGTTTATTCTTGCAAAAAATGAGTTGCATTTTCTCAATCAGCTTCAAAATCTGATAAGTTATCATTCCTACAAAAACTGGTTTGCATTTCTAAATCAGAGTATGACATTGCACTATTGAACAAATTTCTGAAAAAATCGAAACAACTGCGTGGAAAGGATAAGATCCCATATACCTAACGTAATATTTAATTAATTTCAAACGAAAAAAATCAAAATTGAAGTGGCTGTAACTTTATATATTTTCATTCTTGCAAAAAATGAGCTGAATTTTCTAAATCAGGGTAGAAAATTGCACTACTGATCGCATTTTGAAAAATCGAAAGTAGTGCGTGGAAAAAATAAGATCCCATAATCCTAACGTAATATTTAGTTAATTTCAAACGAAAAAATTCAAAATTGAAATGGCTGTAACTTTCTAAGTTATCATTCCTGCAAAAAGTAGTTTGCATTTCTAAATCAGAGTATGACATTGCACTATTTAACAAATTTGTGAAAAAATCGAAAGAAGTGTGTGGAAAAGATAAGACCTCCGAAAACCTAACGTAATATTTAATTAATTTCAAACGAAAAATTTCAAAATTGAAATGGCTATAACTTTTTAAGTTTTCTTTCTTGCAAAAAATGAGTTGCATTTTCTAGGTCAGCTTCAAAAACTGCACTATTGAGCGAATATTGAAAAATTCGTATGTAGTGCGTGGAAAGGATAAGACCCCATAAACCTAACGTATATTTAGTTAATTTCAAACGAAAAAATTCAAAATTGAAATGACGGATCTTTTCCGTTTGAATGCCGCCATTGAAACAATTAAACTTTTTGTATTTTGTATTTTAACTGAAATGTCTTGCTGATACAAAATAAGTTACTTTATAAAAAAGCTTTTCTTAATTTCCCCTTCAAATTTTGTTTCTTATAAACAATTTTAATTACTTTCAAGATCCATGCTTAATTTTTAAGTTTTAATCGTGTACTCAGAAAAATAAGGGGATCACCTGAAGATCAGGGCCTCCAGCCTTCTTTAGTTAGCTTTATAAGGCTAACTAACAAAAAATATCACGACCTGACCTAACCAATCGTCTAGGTCGTACAGTTGACCTAACGATTGGTTAGGTTAGGTCGTGATATTTTCGTTACTTAGCCTTATAAGGCTAAGTAAAGAAGGCTGGGGGCACTCACCTCTTATGTTTCAATGGCGGCAGTCAAACGGAAAAGAACCGAAATAGCTGTAACCTACTAAGTTACCAATCCTGCAAAAAAAGGGTTGAATTTTCTAAATCAGAGTATCAAATTGCACTATTGAGCCAAATTGTGAAAAAATCGAAAGAAGTGCATGGAAAGGATAAGACCCCATAAATCTTCCGTAATATTTAGTTAATTTCAAAAGAAAAAATTCAAAATTGAAATGGCTGTAACTTTTTAAGTTTTATTCTTGCAAAAAATGAGTTGCATTTTCTAAATCAGCTTCAAAAACTGCACTATTGAGCGAGTATGTGAAAAATTCGTAAGTAGTGCGTGGAAAGGATAAGACTCCATAAACCTAACACAATATTTAGTTAATTTCAAACAACAAAATTCAAAACTGAAATGGCTGTAACTTTTTAAGTTATCATTCCTACAAAAACTGGTTTGCATTTCTAAATCAGAGTAACACATTGCACTATTGAACAAATTTGTGAAAAAATCGAAAGAAGTACGTGGAAAGGATAAGATCTCATATACCTAACGTAATATTTAATTAATTTCAAACGAAAAAAATCAAAATTGAAGTGGCTGTAACTTTAAATATTTTCATTCTTGCAAAAAATGAGCTGAATTTTCTAAATCAGGGTAGAAAATTGCACTATTGATCGCATTTTTGAAAAAATCGAAAGTAGTGCGTGGAAAACATAAGATCCCATAAACCTAACGTAACATTTAGTTAATTTCAAAGGAAAAAATTGAAAAATTGAAATGGCTGTAACTTTCTAAGTTATCATTCCTGCAAAAACTGGTTTGCATTTCTAAATCAGAGTATGACATTGCACTATTTAACAAATTTGTGAAAAAATCGAAAGAAGTGTGTGGAAAAGATAAGACCTCCGAAAACCTAACGTAATATTTAGTTAATTTCAAACGAAAAATTTCAAAATTGAAATGGCTATAACTTTCTAAGTTTTCATTCTTGCAAAATATGAGTTGCTTTTTCTAAATCAGCTTCAAACACTGCACTATTGAGCGAATATGTGAAAAATTCGTAAGTAGTGCGTGGAAAGGATAAGACCCCATATCCCTAACGCAATATTTAGTTAATTTCAAACGAAAAAATTCAAAATTGAAATGGCTGTAACTTTCGAAGTTATCATTCCTGCAAAAATTGAGTTGCATTTTCTAAAGTAGAGTTTGAAATTGCATTATTGAGCAAATTTGTGAAAATATCGAAGGAAGTGCGTGGAAAGGATAAGACCCCATAAACCTAACGTAATATTTAGTTAATTTCAAAAGAAAAAATTCAAAATTGAAATGGCTGTAACTTTTTAAGTTTTATTCTTGCAAAAAATGAGTTGCATTTTCTCAATCAGCTTCAAAATCTGATAAGTTATCATTCCTACAAAAACTGGTTTGCATTTCTAAATCAGAGTATGACATTGCACTATTGAACAAATTTCTGAAAAAATCGAAACAACTGCGTGGAAAGGATAAGATCCCATATACCTAACGTAATATTTAATTAATTTCAAACGAAAAAAATCAAAATTGAAGTGGCTGTAACTTTTATATTTTCATTCTTGCAAAAAATGAGCTGAATTTTCTAAATCAGGGTAGAAAATTGCACTACTGATCGCATTTTTGAAAAATCGAAAGTAGTGCGTGGAAAAAATAAGATCCCATAATCCTAACGTAATATTTAGTTAATTTCAAACGAAAAAATTCAAAATTGAAATGGCTGTAACTTTCTAAGTTATCATTCCTGCAAAAAGTAGTTTGCATTTCTAAATCAGAGTATGACATTGCACTATTTAACAAATTTGTGAAAAAATCGAAAGAAGTGTGTGGAAAAGATAAGACCTCCGAAAACCTAACGTAATATTTAATTAATTTCAAACGAAAAATTTCAAAATTGAAATGGCTATAACTTTTTAAGTTTTCTTTCTTGCAAAAAATGAGTTGCATTTTCTAGGTCAGCTTCAAAAACTGCACTATTGAGCGAATATTTGAAAAATTCGTATGTAGTGCGTGGAAAGGATAAGACCCCATAAACCTAACGTAATATTTAGTTAATTTCAAACGAAAAAATTCAAAATTGAAATGACGGATCTTTTCCGTTTGAATGCCGCCATTGAAACAATTAAACTTTTTGTATTTTGTATTTTAACTGAAATGTCTTGCTGATACAAAATAAGTTACTTTATAAAAAAGCTTTTCTTAATTTCCCCTTCAAATTTTGTTTCTTATAAACAATTTTAATTACTTTCAAGATCCATGCTTAATTTTTAAGTTTTAATCGTGTACTCAGAAAAATAAGGGGATCACCTGAAGATCAGGGCCTCCAGCCTTCTTTAGTTAGCTTTATAAGGCTAACTAACAAAAAATATCACGACCTGACCTAACCAATCGTCTAGGTCGTACAGTTGACCTAACGATTGGTTAGGTTAGGTCGTGATATTTTCGTTACTTAGCCTTATAAGGCTAAGTAAAGAAGGCTGGGGGCACTCACCTCTTATGTTTCAATGGCGGCAGTCAAACGGAAAAGAACCGAAATAGCTGTAACCTACTAAGTTACCAATCCTGCAAAAAAGGGTTGAATTTTCTAAATCAGAGTATCAAATTGCACTATTGAGCCAAATTGTGAAAAAATCGAAAGAAGTGCATGGAAAGGATAAGACCCCATAAATCTTCCGTAATATTTAGTTAATTTCAAAAGAAAAAATTCAAAATTGAAATGGCTGTAACTTTTAAGTTTTATTCTTGCAAAAATGAGTTGCATTTTCTAAATCAGCTTCAAAAACTGCACTATTGAGCGAGTATGTGAAAAATTCGTAAGTAGTGCGTGGAAAGGATAAGACTCCATAAACCTAACACAATATTTAGTTAATTTCAAACAACAAAATTCAAAACTGAAATGGCTGTAACTTTTTAAGTTATCATTCCTACAAAACTGGTTTGCATTTCTAAATCAGAGTAACACATTGCACTATTGACAAATTTGTGAAAAATCGAAAGAAGTACGTGGAAAGGATAAGAATCTCATATACCTAACGTAATATTTAATTAATTTCAAACGAAAAAAATCAAAATTGAAGTGGCTGTAACTTTAAATATTTTCATTCTTGCAAAAATGAGCTGAATTTTCTAAATCAGGGTAGAAAATTGCACTATTGATCGCATTTTGAAAAAATCGAAAGTAGTGCGTGGAAAACATAAGATCCCATAAACCTAACGTAACATTTAGTTAATTTCAAAGGAAAAAATTGAAAAATTGAAATGGCTGTAACTTTCTAAGTTATCATTCCTGCAAAAACTGGTTTGCATTTCTAAATCAGAGTATGACATTGCACTATTTAACAAATTTGTGAAAAAATCGAAAGAAGTGTGTGGAAAAGATAAGACCTCCGAAAACCTAACGTAATATTTAGTTAATTTCAAACGAAAAATTTCAAAATTGAAATGGCTATAACTTTCTAAGTTTTCATTCTTGCAAAATATGAGTTGCTTTTTCTAAATCAGCTTCAAACACTGCACTATTGAGCGAATATGTGAAAAATTCGTAAGTAGTGGCGTGGAAAGGATAAGACCCCATATCCCTAACGCAATATTTAGTTAATTTCAAACGAAAAAATTCAAAATTGAAATGGCTGTAACTTTCGAAGTTATCATTCCTGCAAAAATTGAGTTGCATTTTCTAAAGTAGAGTTTGAAATTGCATTATTGAGCAAATTTGGGAAAATATCGAAGGAAGTGCGTGGAAAGGATAAGACCCCATAAACCTAACGTAATATTTAGTTAATTTCAAAAGAAAAAATTCAAAATTGAAATGGCTGTAACTTTTTAAGTTTTATTCTTGCAAAAAATGAGTTGCATTTTCTCAATCAGCTTCAAAATCTGATAAGTTATCATTCTTACAAAAACTGGTTTGCATTTCTAAATCAGAGTATGACATTGCACTATTGAACAAATTTCTGAAAAATCGAAAACAACTGCGTGGAAAGGATAAGATCCCATATACCTAACGTAATATTTAATTAATTTCAAACGAAAAAAATCAAAATTGAAGTGGCTGTAACTTTCTATATTTTCATTCTTGCAAAAAATGAGCTGAATTTTCTAACAGGGTAGAAAATTGCACTACTGATCGCATTTTTGAAAAATCGAAAGTAGTGCGTGGAAAAAATAAGATCCCATAATCCTAACGTAATATTTAGTTAATTTCAACGAAAAATTCAAAATTGAAATGGCTGTAACTTTCTAAGTTATCATTCCTGCAAAAAGTAGTTTGCATTTCTAAATCAGAGTATGACATTGCACTATTTAACAAATTTGTGAAAAAATCGAAAAAGTGTGTGGAAAAGATAAGACCTCCGAAAACCTAACGTAATATTTAATTAATTTCAAACGAAAAATTTCAAAATTGAAATGGCTATAACTTTTTAAGTTTTCTTTCTTGCAAAAAATGAGTTGCATTTTCTAGGTCAGCTTCAAAAACTGCACTATTGAGCGAATATTTGAAAAATTCGTATGTAGTGCGTGGAAAGGATAAGACCCCATAAACCTAACGTAATATTTAGTTAATTTCAAACGAAAAAATTCAAAATTGAAATGACGGATCTTTTCCGTTTGAATGCCGCCATTGAAACAATTAAACTTTTTGTATTTTGTATTTTAACTGAAATGTCTTGCTGATACAAAATAAGTTACTTTATAAAAAAGCTTTTCTTAATTTCCCCTTCAAATTTTGTTTCTTATAAACAATTTTAATTACTTTCAAGATCCATGCTTAATTTTTAAGTTTTAATCGTGTACTCAGAAAAATAAGGGGATCACCTGAAGATCAGGGCCTCCAGCCTTCTTTAGTTAGCTTTATAAGGCTAACTAACAAAAAATATCACGACCTGACCTAACCAATCGTCTAGGTCGGTCGTACAGTTGACCTAACGATTGGTTAGGTTAGGTCGTGATATTTTCGTTACTTAGCCTTATAAGGCTAAGTAAAGAAGGCTGGGGGCACTCACCTCTTATGTTTCAATGGCGGCAGTCAAACGGAAAAGAACCGAAATAGCTGTAACCTACTAAGTTACCAATCCTGCAAAAAAAGGGTTGAATTTTCTAAATCAGAGTATCAAATTGCACTATTGAGCCAAATTGTGAAAAAATCGAAAGAAGTGCATGGAAAGGATAAGACCCCATAAATCTTCCGTAATATTTAGTTAATTTCAAAAGAAAAAATTCAAAATTGAAATGGCTGTAACTTTTTAAGTTTTATTCTTGCAAAAAATGAGTTGCATTTTCTAAATCAGCTTCAAAAACTGCACTATTGAGCGAGTATGTGAAAAATTCGTAAGTAGTGCGTGGAAAGGATAAGACTCCATAAACCTAACACAATATTTAGTTAATTTCAAACAACAAAATTCAAAACTGAAATGGCTGTAACTTTTTAAGTTATCATTCCTACAAAAACTGGTTTGCATTTCTAAATCAGAGTAACACATTGCACTATTGAACAAATTTGTGAAAAAATCGAAAGAAGTACGTGGAAAGGATAAGATCTCATATACCTAACGTAATATTTAATTAATTTCAAACGAAAAAAATCAAAATTGAAGTGGCTGTAACTTTAAATATTTTCATTCTTGCAAAAATGAGCTGAATTTTTCTAAATCAGGGTAGAAAATTGCACTTTGATCGCATTTTGAAAAAATCGAAAGTAGTGCGTGGAAAACATAAGATCCCATAAACCTAACGTAACATTTAGTTAATTTCAAAGGAAAAAATTGAAAAATTGAAATGGCTGTAACTTTCTAAGTTATCATTCCTGCAAAAACTGGTTTGCATTTCTAAATCAGAGTATGACATTGCACTATTTAACAAATTTGTGAAAAAATCGAAAGAAGTGTGTGGAAAAGATAAGACCTCCGAAAACCAACGTAATATTTAGTTAATTTCAAACGAAAAATTTCAAAATTGAAATGGCTATAACTTTCTAAGTTTTCATTCTTGCAAAATATGAGTTTGCTTTTTCTAAATCAGCTTCAAACACTGCACTATTGAGCGAATATGTGAAAATTCGTAAGTAGTGCGTGGAAAGGATAAGACCCCATATCCCTAACGCAATATTTAGTTAATTTCAAACGAAAAATTCAAAATTGAAATGGCTGTAACTTTCGAAGTTTCATTCCTGCAAAAATTGAGTTGCATTTTCTAAAGTAGAGTTTGAAATTGCATTATTGAGCAAATTTGTGAAAATATCGAAGGAAGTGCGTGGAAAGGATAAGACCCCATAAACCTAACGTAATATTTAGTTAATTTCAAAAGAAAAAATTCAAAATTGAAATGGCTGTAACTTTTTAAGTTTTTTCTTGCAAAAAATGAGTTGCATTTTCTCAATCAGCTTCAAAATCTGATAAGTTATCATTCCTACAAAACTGGTTTGCATTTCTAAATCAGAGTATGACATTGCACTATTGAACAAATTTCTGAAAAATCGAACAACTGCGTGGAAAGGATAAGATCCCATATACCTAACGTAATATTTAATTAATTTCAAAACGAAAAAAATCAAAATTGAAGTGGCTGTAACTTTCTATATTTTCATTCTTGCAAAAAATGAGCTGAATTTTCTAAATCAGGGTAGAAAATTGCACTACTGATCGCATTTTTGAAAAATCGAAAGTAGTGCGTGGAAAAAATAAGATCCCATAATCCTAACGTAATATTTAGTTAATTTCAAACGAAAAAATTCAAAATTGAAATGGCTGTAACTTTCTAAGTTATCATTCCTGCAAAAAGTAGTTTGCATTTCTAAATCAGAGTATGACATTGCACTATTTAACAAATTTGTGAAAAAATCGAAAGAAGTGTGTGGAAAAGATAAGACCCCATAAATCTTCCGTAATATTTAGTTAATTTCAAAAGAAAAAATTCAAAATTGAAATGGCTGTAACTTTTTAAGTTTTATTCTTGCAAAAAATGAGTTGCATTTTCTAAATCAGCTTCAAAAACTGCACTATTGAGCGAGTATGTGAAAAATTCGTAAGTAGTGCGTGGAAAGGATAAGACTCCATAAACCTAACACAATATTTAGTTAATTTCAAACAACAAAATTCAAAACTGAAATGGCTGTAACTTTTTAAGTTATCATTCCTACAAAAACTGGTTTGCATTTCTAAATCAGAGTAACACATTGCACTATTGAACAAATTTGTGAAAAATCGAAAGAAGTACGTGGAAAGGATAAGATCTCATATACCTAACGTAATATTTAATTAATTTCAAAAAAAAATCAAAATTGAAGTGGCTGTAACTTAAATATTTTCATTCTTGCAAAAATGAGCTGAATTTTCTAAATCAGGGTAGAAAATTGCACTATGATCGCATTTTTGAAAAAATCGAAAGTTGCGTGGAAAACATAAGATCCCATAAACCTAACGTAACATTTAGTTAATTTCAAAGGAAAAAATTGAAAAATGAAATGGCTGTAACTTTCTAAGTTATCATTCCTGCAAAAACTGGTTTGCATTCTAAATCAGAGTATGACATTGCACTATTTAACAAATTTGTGAAAAAATCGAAAGAAGTGTGTGGAAAAGATAAGACCTCCGAAAACCTAACGTAATATTTAGTTAATTTCAAACGAAAAATTTCAAAATTGAAATGGCTATAACTTTCTAAGTTTTCATTCTTGCAAATATGAGTTTGCTTTTCTAAATCAGCTTCAAACACTGCACTATTGAGCGAATATGTGAAAAATTCGTAAGTAGTGCGTGGAAAGGATAAGACCCCATATCCCTAACGCAATATTTAGTTAATTTCAAACGAAAAAATTCAAATTGAAATGGCTGTAACTTTCGAAGTTATCATTCCTGCAAAAATTGAGTTGCATTTTCTAAAGTAGAGTTTGAAATTGCATTATTGAGCAATTTGTGAAAATATCGAAGGAAGTGCGTGGAAAGGATAAGACCCCATAAACCTAACGTAATATTTAGTTAATTTCAAAAGAAAAAATTCAAAATTGAAATGGCTGTAACTTTTTAAGTTTTATTCTTGCAAAAATGAGTTGCATTTTCTCAATCAGCTTCAAAATCTGATAAGTTATCATCCTACAAAAACTGGTTTGCATTTCTAAATCAGAGTATGACATTGCACTATTGAACAAATTTCTGAAAAAAATCGAAACAACTGCGTGGAAAGGATAAGATCCCATATACCTAACGTAATATTTAATTAATTTCAAACGAAAAAAAATCAAAATTGAAGTGGCTGTAACTTTCTATATTTCATTCTTGCAAAAAATGAGCTGAATTTTCTAAATCAGGGTAGAAAATTGCACTACTGATCGCATTTTTGAAAAATCGAAAGTAGTGCGTGGAAAAAATAAGATCCCATAATCCTAACGTAATATTTAGTTAATTTCAAACGAAAAAATTCAAAATTGAAATGGCTGTAACTTTCTAAGTTATCATTCCTGCAAAAGTAGTTTGCATTTCTAAATCAGAGTATGACATTGCACTATTTAACAAATTTGTGAAAAAATCGAAAAGTGTGTGGAAAAGATAACCTCCGAAACCTAACGTAATATTTAGTTAATTTCAAACGAAAAAATTTCAAATTGAAATGGCTGTAACTTTTTAAGTTTTCTTCTTGCAAAAAATGAGTTGCATTTTCTAAATCAGCTTCAAAACTGCACTATTGAGCGAATATTTGAAAAATTCGTATAGTGCGTGGAAAGGATAAGACCCCTAAACCTAACAAATTTAGTTAATTTCAAACGAAAAAATTCAA
>JAJOZX010021363.1:0-29499 GCA_023014485.1 Bathynomus jamesi | reverse complement strand
CTACGTGATAAAGATCTTCAGAGTGATTCAAAGCATCTGGCAAGTGCTATCGAGAGTT
Source organism: Bathynomus jamesi (assembly GCA_023014485.1). Lineage (NCBI taxonomy): Eukaryota > Metazoa > Arthropoda > Malacostraca > Isopoda > Cirolanidae > Bathynomus > Bathynomus jamesi. The sequence goes on along the minus strand of JAJOZX010021363.1, from coordinate 29,441 downwards.
TCCAAAGAACATATAAGTGGATGAAAGAATATCGGGAGAGTGGATTTCAAAGTGCTGTAACAGATGCCAAAGAGATTGCAGAGCAGCTTGAAATCGAGCCAATATTCAAGACAACATAGGTCAGACGAAAGAAGAAGAAGATGTTTTCCTATGGAGGTCAAGACCAGCCAATTGAAGATGCTGAAGAAAAATTTAAAATTTCTGTGTTTAACGCAATTTTAGACACTGCTATATCCTCCCTGGAACGACGATTCGAACAACTAAGAGAACATCACTCAAAGTTTGGCTTCATGACCATTGGGGTGGATCACTTTTCACTTTTTTAAAAATTTATAGCTGGTCAAAGATTGTCCCATGATTTGGTTCAGTGGAAGTACACTGACACCATTTTTACCAAAATCGATTAATATTTAGGGGTCGCGCATCGACCTTGAAAATTTCAATTTTGGAAATTTGGCCAAATTGACAATTTTTTACTGAATAAAGATAAATCATCAAATACCCATATTTTCTGAATCCACTCAGTGAAAGAAATCCTCTCAGATACTTACCAAGTTGATAGGACAAGTGGTTTAGAAGTTATACTCACCTTGAGATAGCATTAAAATTTAAAATACCGTATTTGTCGCCGTACCTCCATATGCTGTCTGCCATTGTCTGCTTTTTAGGATAAGATAAAACAATAAGGAAAGATCAAATGTATTTTGTATTAAAACGGTTTACCGATATCACTAAAGGCACTTCTCCGGTGCCCCTAACTAGGTTCAAAAACTGTATGAATCGTGGTTAAAACACACGTCATCTTAAGGCGTGCGCCATGTACTCTCTCTGCTAACTCCCTTTCCCTCTGCGCTACGTCATCTTGGCAAGTGACGACTTCTTGAAGTCACCGAGTTCTTTCCGGCTCTTTTCCACGAGCTGAAGAAGACCCTGCAGCTGTGACTCGTCTTTTGTGACAGTGTTCGCGTAATCTTCTATCAGTTTTATCCCTCTCTCTGCCACGTCGTTGGTAACTTTCAGATGCGAGATGACATTCTTCAGATCACAGTAGTTCTTATCTTGATCCCACTTATTCACCGGCAGAGTGAGCCACGTAGACGCGCACACCTGCAGGCCTGTGAACACGAACCACGATGACTCATCGATCAGGTCCGGAAGGCGCGTCGTGTCATCAACCGAGACGTTGTCATACGTGAAGTCCTCGGGCACAGCGAGGCGGCACAGCTTCTTTGCCATCTCGTGCTTCACAGTGTCTTCCACTTTGTCACTGCAGAGTGCAGAGGGCGAAAACGACGGTCTGAGGCCTCAGATACCACAAGTGCCGCCCGATCACTGCCAGTGAAGCCTCTGCAATCTAGCGATCCACAGCCCTGTACTGCGGAAGACGCTGGTAAAACACAAGGTCATTAAGCGGGGCATCAGCTGCGACAGGAGCCGCCAGCCAGGCAGGTGCGTAGAGGAGTGCAGTAAATAGTACCACTCTCTGAAGTTTCTGTACCAGCTCGTCGTCGAACTCCAGCTGACCGCTGAACATCAGGAGCTTCGTGTAGTAGATGATCTGAAACGAATACGCACTGTGATGTATAAATACCGATACCACTCCATATAAGTTTGTTTAATGGTAAATTAGTTATCTTATTTTTTTCTGGTAGGGACTTCAAATGGCTGTTTGTAGAAGGCAATACAATATTTAACTTCTAATTCAAAATACCAACCTTAGCCATCCACCTCGCATGATGGTAGGCTCCTGGGCGCATGAAATGTGTGCCACGACGTGGCTGGGCCCCGAGTACCAGGAGTGTAATCTCCGCCACTTCTCGGTAGTCTTCTCTGACAAGACCAAAAGCGGTGCCGAGGAACTTGACTGCCTCATCTCGGAGCTCCATCAGCCACGTCACCTCCGCCAAATGCTCGATCTCCAGCTCGCGATAAGTCGAGAGGTCGAGCTTGTCCCACCTGAAAGGGGAGTTATGAAAATATTTCATGAAAACGACTGAAGTTTCCCTTTTCGACTGCTATTAACATCATTAGTAGAAGGACGCTGATATCTCAATTGCTCTGAAGGCAAAAAATCATTGGAGAAAACAAATGTGCCTTAGACTTGAAATTCACCTTCTCCTCAGATACTGGAACAAAGGTTCAGTTGGTGCTGTGGTTCTTCCAAACGCGGTGATGACCACTGCCCCCACGATGAGCTCCATAACGTGATGGCGACAGCCCAGCTGGAAGAGCGGTTTACCAAGCATATTCTCCAGCCAGACCACCGCACCCTGCACCCTCCCCGTATTGGAGGAAGTTGTGTCGAAGCACAGTCCAATCACGTTGTTCTCACATCCCCAGTCTTTGAGAGCACGAAAGGTCGCCTGGGCCTGGGACAGACCGGTGCCGTCAGCAACAGTCGGAACGGCCAGCAACTTTCCTTCTGTGCATTGTGGAGCTCCGGAGATGAGAATCGCCTGGCGGTGCTCCAATGATCCAAGAGAGTCCTGAAACGTATGTCATACATGCCAATCCATTATCGTCCACTGGAATATGTCAATCCACTGTCGTCACTGGAACATGTTAATTCACTGTCGTCCACGGTGAGGGCAAAACTGACCTTGATTAATTTACCGTCCCAGTGGACGACAGCATGCCTCGGAGATACGAAGGATTTCTGCAAAGCTGTCGACACTTCACAACGATGTGCCACTCTTCCACGGTGAGACGTGTCCTTCGAGATACTGAATTTGTCCAGGTCTGCGGGCGGATCTGCCGAATGTAGGACTGCCGCCACGACACTTGCCACCTATGTGCGAAATTGAAAGGAAATTGACAAGGATGCGTATGGTTTTTATGTGACAAAATAATCACTAAATTTTCCGTCGTTACGTCTATTATATCTTTGTCAAGGAAAGGTCATTACTGATATATACACACCTGATTATTGGACATCCGGAAGCGATCAGCCACTTCAATAACAGCCGGTGCATTGAGGATGCGGTGAGGAAGGCTGATTGATACAGTTGATTCTCTCGGCTGTCGGTATGGTGGTTCTAGCTGTGATTCGGAGTTGCTCGATGATCTGCTTTCTATAGATTCATCGTCGCTCTCAGCTTCGGTTCCTAATTTCGTTTTTGAGGTGCCTGGCTCATCACGAGATTGTTGTCTTGAGAGTTGCCGTTTTCTCTTGACAACGAACACTTTATCACTCCCACTCATTGTTGCCTGGCGCAGGCCCCGTTGATCCTCATAAAATTTAATATCTTCTTGTTTGTTGTTGTCTGAGAGCAGTCGACTTTTCTGTATCTTTTCAATAGCATCGGGAACTCCGATGTCCCAGAGCTTGTTCAGATTTTCTGAAAACTTCTCCCTACCTTTTCCTGCGTCACTGTCTCTCATCTTGCTCTTCTGCAGCGAGCGTCACTCTTCCCACAGTAACTCCAGTTTTCTTTCGAAGTTACGCCTCGTGATCGTCTTTATACGTGCCATGTTCCAAAATGCCAGAACATTGGCCACCGTGTCTTTTACGACGGTCTTCATGTCAGTAGTTTCCTGCTTGGCATAGAAGAAGTACTGGAGAACTTGATGGGTGGTTGGCAATTTGGCACCACCGATCGAGGAAGATGGCTGACAAATTAAGAAGACGTCCGTGGCTGACCTTAGAGAAGGTGGTGCTGTTGTTGCTGCTTTCTCTTTTCCAGAATAAGTAACTTTCAGAGTCTTCCCACTCCTGGTTGTTAACAGTTTATCCATTGTACTAAAGTCTAGACTTATCAAACAAGAATCAATTGACACAGTTGATCTGTAAAAAGCAAACTGTGATTAGTAAAAATATTGGTCATAGACATAGCGTGTGTGTGTAATTGGGATTTTAGGATGCGCCAGCTACTGATGCTATGATTACGTCCATAACGGGAGACAAATACGTTATTTTAAATTTTAATGTTATTTCTAGGTGAGTGTAACTTCTAAACCACTTGTCCGATCAACTTGGTAAGTATCTGAGAGGATTTCTTTCACTGAGAGGATTCAGAAAATATGGTCATTTGATGATTTATCTTTATTCAGTAAAAAATTGTCAATTTGGCCAAATTTCCAAAATTGAAATTTTCAAGGTCGATGCGCGACCCCTAAATATTGATCGATTTTGGTAAAAATGGTATCAGTGTACTTCCATTGAACCAACTCATGGGAAAAACTTTGACGAGCTATAATTTTTTAAAAAAAGTGAAAAGTGCTCCACCCTACAATGTACAGTTGACTAGTTTAGTTTGTTGTCAAAGATTCAAATAATTGAAAAACTGCACACTAAATGAAAATATATCAAAATGAACTGCTGATTTAGAAATAACATATCCAAAATAATTTATTGCATTCAACTGAAAAGCCGATTAAAATCACACATTGAGCTAAAGTACATGTCCATATAATTCATATATCGATTTAGCTCGCATTAATAACATCGAACTGAAATGCTGATAACGAGGGGCAGTTGTTCGGGGATGCAGTTGTCCTACGGGGGCAGTTGTCCGGGGGTGCAGTTATCCTACGGGGGCAGTTGTCCGGGGGAGCAGTTGTCCCTGATACCGTCCCATTCAGTTAGATAACCGATCGAGCGAAATACATTACGTGCAGCGGCCTCGTCACTGCTCCCCCTCTCACTTATAGGACTGGCTTGAGAGAGTTCTTCGCTATATTTACAACTACACCCCTTTATTAAAAGTATTTAAATAACGTCTACACAGTAAATTCTTTGAAAACAACCCAAAATATATTAAAATCAAAGGAAACGTCAGGAAAGTTCAATTTCCTTCCAGATTTTTCTTTTTTAAGTCCAATAAACTCTAATTGGAAAAATTATTTCAGCATCTCTCCATCCTCATCAAATCTTTGAAGAGCGTTCTAAAGACTGGAGATTCATTGAGTAATTAAGTCAGTTCTTTCAGACAAAATATTTGGAATTCGTTCTATTAATTAATTTCGAAGTACTGTTTTCAAGTTTCCTGTTCAACGTTTGTTGTGTCTTATATATATATATATATATATATATATATATATATATATATATATATAATATATATATATATATATATATATATATATATATAAAGAGAGAGAGAGAGAGAGAGAGAGAGGAATAACTACGTTTTAGTTACAAATCAAAGGTATGCGTCAAAGGAGTTTCCAGATCATGAAAGAAGATACCTTTTAGTGTTTGTTCTCGTGATATGTCACCATATACTTGTGGCTGCGTGAAAGAACAGTCAGAGCAAAAGTCAAATGCCGTAGTTCGAAATCTTTGGCTTAAAACTGGGGGCATCACCAAACAAATAAACAAGAAGGTTATAAAGCAAAATACAATAGCATAACACTGGTTATAAAGCAAACACAATCAGTCCTTGTTCGCCATGTGTTTTTGTCAAATAGCTCAACAGTTTTGGCAAAACCTGAACTGCAATAAAAGTGTGCATTGCTTGGCGAAAATCTCTTCTTTGTTTCACCAACATAAAGAGAAAATTAACATACATCAAAATAATACACAGACCTATGACATACTGGAATTACTGCTCTTTTCTCAAATGAAATTCATTTTAATAAGTTCACTTCGGAAGGGTGCATCTCAATATGGAGAATGGTTAATCAAACATTTAACGAATAATGTTTGCAACCCACAGTTCAATACAGTTGTGTTCCAAAAATAGTATAGGTATCGTTTTGCATGTTGATATGACTAAATTGACAGCCATCATAGGATGTCTTACTTCTGCAGAACATTATCTATTCCTGAGAATTATAGCCTCCTATTGTTGCAATGCTATTTTGAAGTTAAATTCACTGTGCTGCAAAAGGGTTTTCCATTTGTGCTTCTAAAACCATCATTATGCACTCTAAATTTGGTCCTTTAGGACTACTTTAAGAAATACATGTACTATATATGTCTAATTGTACTCTTGGCACCTAAAGTACACCCATTATATATATATATATATATATATATACATATATACTGTTCCTTCAGAACAGATTTAGATAAGAAAGGTAGAACGCTAAATCTTTGGTAAACTTGTATGCCACCTTAATAACTTTTATTTTTCAATTTTTATATACAAAAAAGGGTAGAGTGCTAAAACCCGGGCAGATTTCCAGTATAAATTTGTATATTTTTTTATCTATAACATTGGTTGGAAACAATTCATTTAATCTTGTGCTAAAAATCGATAGTTTTTCCTTATAAATCTGTGTGCCCCCCCCATAATCCTTTAAGTTTGTTTCTCCGTTTATTGTATATATATATATTTTTTTTTTCTGTAACCTATATATAGGCTGTAATTCTTTATGTACTTCAGTGTTCCTGAGGATGTCATTAGACGAAAGCGCTTGAGCACCATTCTGTGTTTCCTTTCCTTCGTGGTTTTATTCATCATAATTATTTTTCACGTGTTACTTTCGTGAAATAATTTTCATACTGTATATATATATATATATATATATATATATGGGATGAATTTCACAATTAAACACGTGAAATGAATGGATGAATGATGTAAACCCACACGAAAAAAGAAAAATGATTCCAAGGCCTTTCGTGTATTCAGAAGTACACCTCGCTATCTGATTTTGTGTTTCGAATGTCGCATCATCGGTCATTATTACCACCAAGTCGATCGCTTTCGTGCTTCTGTGAATTTCCTCTCTATCTGGAGCATAATATGCAGTCTGTTTAAGTTCCTCATTTCTACCATATCTCAAGAGCTGAAATTTCTTGGTGTTAAATGTCATGTTGTCTTCTGACCATTTGTATATGTTGTTCATGTCCCTCTGCAAGGCCTCCACTTCATTTGCATCACTGATTTTTATGCTGATCTTTGTATCGTCTGCAAAGGATGTTACTATACTGTTGCTGTTTACACCACTGTCTATGTCTGTTGGCATGATAATGAATAGGAGTGGGGCCAGGACTGTACCTTGTGGTACTGAGCTACGTGCTTCCGATTCTGATGATGATATACCTTGAATTTTTACGACCTGTAGACGTTTACTGAGGAAGTTGTAGATCCATTTTCCCACTTTGCCTGTTATTCCCATACATTTCATTTTATGTGCTATTATGCCATGATCACATTTGTCGAAAGCTTTAGCAAAATCCGTGTATGTGACATCATAGTTTTCATTGCTTTCCAGTGCATCTAGAATATTGTTATAGTGCTCTATAAGTTGTGATAGGCATGATCTTCCTGATCGGAATCTGTGCTGAATTTCGTTGAATCTTTCCAGTGCCTCCAAGAAATCGGAGATTTTCTCTATAACTATTCCTTAAAATACTTTGGTGGGGTGGAACGTCAATAACACAGGTCTATAGTTCTTTGCTTGAGATCTATCCCCGCCTTTATATATAGGGACAATGTTTGCTCTTTTCAAGATGCTCGGTATTTCCCCAGTGTCTAGGGATCTTCTCCATTTCCAATATAAGGGTGTAGCAATTAATTTTTACAGTTTTTAATCAATAATACGTTCCAATTGTCCGGACCTGCAGCTGAATGTGATTTCATTTGTCCTATAGCTCTCGTACATCTTCTGGGGTAAAATTAAAGTCTATTATACACTCTCCTTGCAATTTCTCTTCAAAAAATGCATCTATGTCAGGTATCGCTTTGTCACATTTTGGGGTACTGAAGACTGATTCATACTGGGCTCTCAATGTTTCAGATATTTCTTTTAGATCGTCGGTTAGTTCATTATTTCTTTTCCTTCAGGGCCCGATAGTGGTGCGCGTTTTTTATTTCCTTTTCGCATAGCTATAAACGTATTTGGGGTTTTCCTTTATAGCTTCTACCGCCTTTTCCTTTTCCCTCTCTGTATGATCCTTAATCAGAGTTTGTATTTTCCTATCGATACCCTTCAGTTTTTCTTGTATTGCTTTCCTGGCATTGTTATATCCACAGTTGGCTAACTTCACCTTCACTCTCTTTCTCAGCGTCTTTTCTTCCAATGTTGTTAGCATTTCTTCACTTGTTTTATTATCTAAAACTGTTCTCCACTCTATTTGGGCCATGTGTGATCTGATTTCTTCCCATTTTATAGTGTTGCAGGTTAAGTTACAGGTCCCAAATTTGCTTCTTTCTTCAATATGTATATTGTCTTTTAATGTTGTGGCCATATTTGTTGATATCTCGATTAAGTTGTGGTCTGAGATAATGGTTGGAGTTATTTTTATATCAGCAATCAAGTTCGTGTTATTCGTGAATACCAGATCGAGGCAGTTATTTTTTCTGGTATTTTCTATTGCCGCCTGTGTCAGCATAAACTCGTTTGTGAGAACCATCAATATTTTTGCTTGCTCCTGGTCTTCTCTTGTGCCCCCCTTGTCCTGTTGTATATATGTATTCCTATCCACTTTTTTGTATTTTATAAATGGGAAGTTAAAGTCTCAGCAGAACATTATATTGGGGGATGGAAGATTTATGGCCTTTATTAGGTTTCTGATATCATCAATAGCCTCCGAGAATTTTTCGGTTGGATTGTTTGGAAGTCTATAGGTAACTATCAGTATCACGTTTAGTTTTTCTATTTTCACTGCTAGGAGTTCCACAAAGCTGATTTACTTATTACCGTCTCTGTCATATGACCTTCATGTAAATACGGGTATATAGCACAGCCACTTTTACGTCTCGCTGTTCTATCCGCTGTTAGTAAGTTGAAACCCTCTATATTTATCTCTTTCTTATGAATACAAGTTCGCAGTTTCTGTGAGGTATGCGATGTCCACCCTTGTTTCGTCAATAAATCCTTTCAGGTACGAAACTTTGTTGAGTGATTGGTTTGGTCTTATTCTTTGAATATTACCCAGGACAATTTTTATGCTCTTTGTTTTTCGTTGCTCCTTGTGCATTTCAAGTTCGCTTTCCTTCGGTATCGTTTGTTATGTTGCCCTATGGTCCTCCGAGAGAGATCCGTTTCCGCCTACCTGTTCTGGTAGCTTCTTGCCCGGAAGCGATTTGGCTCGGGGGTTTCCAGCTGTGTCAACTGCATGCATTGAATGACATTTAGCAGCTGTATCGTGTCTGCGATTAACTAATAATCTGTTTGAAAAGTTATTAAACAAATAATGTATATCGACCCTCTTACTCGCCCTATATTTTCCAATATATACATATATATATACACACACACACACACACACACACCGGGTGATTACAAATGATCTTCCCGATTTTCAACATTTATTATGAAAAAAGTAACAAAGCTACAGCGAAAAAGCAAGATATACAAATAAAGAAGAATTAAAAAAGTTTTATTTACAAGCTATTCAAGTTCAATATGAGCTACTTTTGTGGATCTGCACCCATCAAAGCGGTATTCTGTTTCCCTCCATACATTTTGTAGCATATCATACTGAACTTTTCTAACAGCCTATTAGTATGTTGGCAAAAATCCCGAGTGCAAATCAATTGCATGCAACATGATCAATAATTGCATCATTACATGCAACAAAGTATGGGTTAGACCATCCAAGGGGGAGAGGGGGTTATGCAACAAGGAGAGAGAGATAGGGTTAGACCCTCCAAGGAGGATAGAGAGGTATGCATGAAGGGGTAGTGGGTAACCTAACCTAACAAGCAGTGGTGGGCACCGTTAACCAAAAAGTTAACTTCGTTAACCGCTAATCCGTTAACCAAAAAGTTAACTTCGTTAACCGTTAATCCGTTAATTCGTTAAACATGTAACGGAAGTTACCGATAAACCGTTAACGTTAACTTTTATTATAAAAAAAATGAAAAACACAATATATATATAATTTAATTTTCCCTCTTCTTCTCGTTCTCCATTTTGTCCATGAGATGCATGTTGCCCTTCATGAAAATTAGCATATCAAAGTTTTCATCAGACAGGGATGATCTCTTGGCCCTCAGGATGTCCTTGCCCATAGAGAACAAACGCTCCACTGCAGCACTGGAGGGGATGGCTGTGTTGAACTTGATGAACAAGTCCACCAACACTTGCTCACCCAAGAAGGCAGCATCTGTCAGCAAGTCCTTGGAGTTGGTCTCCAGCCAGGTCTTGACCAAGTTCTGGGCCTTGCCCTCGAGTGACCTGTGGCTTCTGCTGCTCTCTTTTGTCTGGATGACAGCACTGAAGAAGTCATCCTCCTCCTCCTCCTCCTCCTCGTTGTTGATGCCCACTTCGTTGGACTGCTGCTTCATGGCCTCCTCGACTGTACCCTCCATGCTTTTCCTCACCCTGGCGACCTTGGTGTTGTCATACTTGTCCAACCAGATGAGGCGAAACCTGGGATGGAAGGCAGCAGCCAGCTGGCATTCGTCATCCTCCAGGTACCGGCAGGATCAACCGGGTAGAAAAATAATTATGGAGATTTTAAAGATGTGGTACCTAGAAGTACCGCCAGGACATAAAGGGTTAAGGTGAAAACGCTCCCATTGTAAGACATCAATTGACTTAATTTATGTCATCAAAGTGACATGAGAATTGAAATCTTACCTGATCAGTTTTATGGTTCTTGAAATGTATCAAGGAGACTACTAATAAGGTACTCACAGACATATTATAAATATACATGACTTACTTGACAACGATTATTTTTAAATATTCACTAGCACAAACATGTTGCGCAATAGACAGACTGCAAATGAAACGAATGTAGTTATTTGTTGTAATTGTTACATATATATTATTGAAAGTGCCTTAAAATGCTCGTGATATTTCTTGAAAGAAGTTGAAACATTCAACTCAAATGGCAAATCTTTCCGCCTGATTTTACAGTCGACCATGTTTTGCTCAAACCAATGCCATAAATAACTACCATATTTGGTAAGACACAAATTGTGGCGACGGAAACAAATATATCGCCTGATTTTGCACTGCGGAAATGGAAATTCGTTCATCACTATTAACAGTGGCGGATTAATTGCGCACCTGCTCAGCACTGAAAATAATAGAAACTTTTAAACGTTTATTTATGAATTTTTTGGGTTAACGGACTTGAGTTAACGGAAGTTAAATGTAACGGAAGTTAATTAGTCTCATAATGATTTTCAAAGTTAACTTAAAAGTTAAATCGTTAACGAAAAAGTTAACTTCGTTAATTAACGATTAACGGTTTGTGCCCAGCTTTGCTAACAAGGAAGGAGAGTGGGGGTTGAAAAGGGCCGGGACTAGACCCTCCAAAGGGGGAGTGGGTAACCTAACCTAACAAGTAACAAGGGTAATAAAACACGAGAAGGAGAGAGGAGAGAGAAAAGATCCTTTCGTGAACATATCGCGGCGCATAATGAAGTCTTCCGGAGGGGCCATCCGGGGGAGCTTTGGGATCACAGCCATTTGGCATGAAAGCCAGCCAATCGTATGGCGCAATCGGCTGTCAGGCAGTTTCTTTAGAGGGACACAGCCAGAGAATACAGCCAGTCGCCTTAGACACACCCACACACACACCCACACACCCACACTGTATCGTATATATATATATATATATGCATACACACACACATATATATATATATATATATATATATATATATATATATTTTATCAACACGTGCGTCTACCTCAGCCATTGCAACGCCAATAATTAGAAATAATAAAAATAAAACAATGAAAAACCAGAACAAACAGGAATAAACATGAATTACTGTAAAATTAAAAATTTGGATTTCATGTGAAGCTAGCTTAATTGAAAAAAGCATAGACATTTATTAGATATCAAAGATATTAGTACACTATGTTAACTGACATAGAATCGCCACTCACTTATCGGACGACCTGTATATATATATATATATATATATATATATATATATATATATATATATATACACAGGTCGTCCGATAAGTGAGTGGCGATTCTATGTCAGTTAACATAGTGTACTAATATCTTTGATATCTAATAAATGTCTATGCTTTTTTCAATTAAGCTAGCTTCACATGAAATCCAAATTTTTAATTTTACAGTAATTCATGTTTATTCCTGTTTGTTCTGGTTTTTCATTGTTTTATTTTTATTATTTCTAATTATTGGCGTTGCAATGGCTGAGGTAGACGCACGTGTTGATAAAATTTGTGATCAAAGTCCCTACACATATGAAGCACGGATATTAGCAGCAACATGGTGGCATGAATCTGGAAAAACCAAGCATTGCATGAAGGTAGTACGCGAAAGGTTTGAACAAAGATTTAATGATGTGCCGCCAAAGGGCGAAATTATTAGAAAATGGGAACACAAATTATTCACAACTGGGATGATAATTGATAAAAAACGCCGTGGTCGCCCCAAAGCAAGAGCGAGATTGGAAGATGATGTTCAAGTGTCAATTCGACAATCGCCAACCAAAAGTATTCGTAGGCTTGCATCTGCATTAAATGTTCCGAAATCAACACTGCATGATTTGATGAAAAAAGACTTGCATTTTAAAGCTTTCCGCCCAACCTCCGTTCAGTTTTTATCGCCACAAGATAAAACTGTCAGAGTTAATGCTTGTCAACAAATTCTTGAAGCTTTTCCAAGTAAAGCCGAGAGAGATCGTACGTTCTTCAGTGATGAATGTGCCCTTTATGGCGATGGCAAAAGCAAATTTTCGTTTTTTTGGTCGAAAGAAGATCCTCATTATTATGATCAAGTAAAACAGTATCCCCCTCGAATCATGATATGGTGTGCAATATCAGCGCATTGCTTAATTGGTCCATTTGTGTGCACTGGTCGAATTACTTCAGGAAGTTATATCGACATGTTGGAGAACAGATTTCTACCCGCTAACATACCTTGAGATAGCATTAAAATTTAAAATACCGTATTTCTCCCCGTACCTCCATATGCTCTCTGCCATTGTCTGCTTTTTAGGATAAGATAAAACGAATAAGGAAAGATCAAATGTATTTTGTATTAAAACGGTTTACCGATATCACTAAAGGCGCTTACTCCGGTGCCCCTAACTAGGTTCAAAAACTGTATGAATCGTGGTTAAAACACACGTCATCTTAAGGCGTGCGCCATGTACTCTCTCTGCTAACTCCCTTTCCCTCTGCGCTACGTCATCTTGGCAAGTGACGACTTCTTGAAGTCACCGAGTTCTTTCCGGCTCTTTTCCACGAGCTGAAGAAGACCCTGCAGCTGTGATTCGTCTTTTGTGACAGTGTTCGCTTAATCTTCTATCAGTTTTATCCCTCTCTCTGCCACGTCGTTAGTAACTTTCAGATGCGAGATGACATTCTTCAGATCACAGTAGTTCTTATCTTGATCCCACTTATTCACCGGCAGAGTGAGCCACGTAGACGCGCACACCTGCAGGCCTGTGAACACGAACCACGATGACTCATCGATCAGGTCCGGAAGGCGCGTCGTGTCATCAACCGAGACGTTGTCATACGTGAAGTCCTCGGGCACAGCGAGGCGGCAAAGATCCGGGATAGCAAGGACGACTCCCAAGCACCGAATGGAAAACCGTTGACGAGAAATGGAAACGCTGCCGATACAGAAGTTTACTCAATGGAATAGCCACTCGCGAGTTATAAAACCATGTACAGGATGGGATAGAGATTACAAAAGATAATGTTTTGCTACGAAAATTTTGGAAAAATTTTGGGGAATTAAAAATAGTTGGCAATAGTTTGTGTAGATTTAATAATTCTGAAGAGACTTGTTCTGCGGTAGTAGAGTTCAAACAAATGGTTGATATTGTCATTAAACTGCACATCAACATGGGGCATTCCGGAAGAGATAAATTCCTATATAATTTAGTTGTTCAGTATATTTGGCATCCAAAGTTACATAAAATTGTTTATTATATATGTAGAACGTGTAGCCCTTGTCAAATGCTCAAATAACGACTCCACCTACACTTAGGATAGTAGCCACCGGACCATTTCAGTAAGTGGCTATAGATTTGCTCGTTCTCCCAAAAACTAGGAGGGGGCATGTGGGTTGTTTGGTCTGCGTTGACCATTTTAGTAAGTGGTTAATGGTGAAGCTAATGAAGAATAAAACAGCTACGACAGTTGCTAAAACTTTTGAGGTACAGTTTCTCCCTACAATATTAAAAACTCCAAATAGGATACTTTCTGATAATGGTCCGGAGTTCCGGAGTGTTGTATTTAGAGAAATGCTAGCTAGAAACGGAATACTGCAAGTATTTTCTAGCCCTTATAAACCCGCCTGTAACTGGGCGGTAGAGGGGGTAAATGGAACGGTTGTAGGGTTACTGCGGAGTATATGGGATATAGATACGGATTGGGATGAGAACTTGCTAAAGGTTGTTCGGGTTTACAATGATTCTTACCACTCTCAAATTCAAACCTCGCCATCGGATAAACTGTTATACGAGTGCCATGTGACGGGTGTGCTATTCCGATTCAATTGGCGGAACAAAAAACATGGAAGGAGGGCCATCCAAACTTCTTACCATTCGCGGTGGGTACGAAGGTCGCGTGGAAAATAATTACGGATGATAAAAGTGCTGGTGTTAAGCTAGAGGATAAATATGAGGGACCATTAACTGTTAGAGCAGTATCATCGGGTATCATACTTAGTAAAAGGGGAACAAGATGAAAGACGGGTTCATCATACGCATCTAAAGCTATGGGCAGATCCACCACAGTATCTACGACAATATTATGAGAGATGTAGAGAGATAGATCAAATTAGTTTTAAAGCTAATGTGAAGCAAGACTGGAAGGAAAATTTGGGAGAGAGGAGAGAGGAAAGCTATAACTATGATAGTGACAGTGACAGTTCTCTAGAGAAATGCCTGCATGGTTGGGGGAACAGCCAGGCAAATGTAACAAAGCGAAAAGTTAGGAAAACATTCCTGGAAAAGTGCAAGGACAGGCCAGTAAAAGTGATAAATTTTGATGTGCTTGACAGTGGTGGTAATATTAATGAGTATGGTACCAGGGAGGGTTTTCAGGAATTCGGGGGTGAAGCCTGTGAGGAGCCTTTACAAAGAATTAACGCATTCAAAAATGTGAGAGTTCAGGTAGAGTTAGGAATAGAAACTTTAGCATTTATAAAATATAAACCGTGTAGTGATTTTAATGATGAATATTTTACGTTCACTGTTATAGAACTACAGATCTACAGAAGCTAAGGCTAACAAAGACCCTTAAATCCACTCTAAGGTTAGTCCGAGAGAAAGGAAAGAGGAGGGGGTTAAAAGAGGAGGATAAGGGGTTATGTAAGTAGCAAAACCTATCATTCGTGGGTTAACATTCATTCAGAAAAAGAGAAAGAAAGACTCCCCATCATCATCCGCCGGTCACTGCCGACAAATCGGAAAAATAGTCGAAGAGAATAGGAGAGGGGTGAAAGATGAAAAGAAGTAAAATAAGAACACTTACAAACCATGCAAACAGTCTTAACTCACTGTCATAACATGCAAACTACAGACATGCAAGTAAGGAGAGGATTAAAAAAAAAAGTAGGTAGAGTATAACAAAAAGTGGGTTAGTTTACTCTACGAGCTACATCTACGTTCGTATTAGTCTAATTTTTTTCATTTTATTGCTGGCATCACACGCTAGCATGTCACAAGCTGGCATTAATCGTCAACAGACTCATCCCCGACCACCACCCCCAGAGCTCCTGTTACTAATTGTTTTTTTTTATTTTAAACAACGTTAATATTTTAAAATGCCTATCTAAACGGTTCTTAAACATATTAACGCTGGTAGAGTTAACGACTGACGCGGGAAGATTATTCCATTTATCAATTACTTTAAACGTAAAGAAATTTTTAGCGATATTAGTAATGAAACATTGCCACGCAACTTAAATCCGTTATACGAGTATTGCTATTATCGAAAGTGAAGAGTTTGTCAAAATTTACGTTATCGATGTTATTAACGGTTTTGAACACTTCAATAAGCTCCCCCCTTAATCTCCTAGTTTCGAGTGAATGCAAGTCTAACTCTTTAATCTTATATTCATAAGGCTTGTTGCGCAATGACGGAATTAGTTTCGTGGCACGACGCTGAACCCTTTCTAACCTATCAATATCCTTACGCAAATACGGGCACCAAAACTTAACGGCATATTCTAAATGAGGCCTGACCAGGGATTTGTAAAGCGGCAATATAATATCCTTCGATTTAAATTCGAAATTACGCGCTATGAAGCCTAACATCCTATTAGCTTTTGCAAAAGACTCCAGGCACTGGTTCCTAACTTTCAAATCCTTAGATACGCGTACGCCTAAATCTACTTCCTCGTCAACGCTCGCTAACTCTCTATCATCCATCGTGTACGTGTAATTATTGTTACGAGAACCTATATGCAAAACTTTACATTTGTCTGCGTTAAATTGCATCTGCCACTTATCCGTCCACTCCATGATCCTATTTACATCGTCTTGGAGCATATTTCTATCGTCCTCGTTAACAACCTTACCGCCTATTTTAGTATCGTCCGCGAATTTTGACACGTTACTAGTCAATCCTACATCTATGTCGTTAATGTAAATTACGAATAGCAGTGGGCCTAACACTGAAGCCTGTGGGACACCGCTACCTACATCCAACCACCCCGATTCACTACCATTAACAACGACCCTCTGTCTCCTAGCACGAAGCCATTCCTCTAACCAGTTAGCTACCTGACCGCGTATACCGTGCGCTTTAACCTTCGCAATTAATCTTCTATGCGGAACTGTATCAAACACCTTTTTAAAATCTAAATAAATAACGTCAGCCGCTCTATGCCTATCGTATTCGCGCACTATTTCGTTATAAAATTCTAACAAATTAGTTGAAGAAGATCTATGACGTCGAAACCCATGCTGACTACTATTAATCAAATCTCGACTTTCTAGTGATCGATGATACGATCCCTAACTACAGATTCCAAAAGTTTACCGACAATTGACGTTAAGCTGATGGGCCTATAATTGCTAGCTACTGTGCGGTCGCATTTTTTAAAAATAGGCGTGACGTTAGCTAATTTGAAGTCTTCAGGAATAATCCCTGTTTCGAGTGACTGATTAAAAATCTTCGTTAAGGGGCCTACGATAACGTCTTTCAAATCTTTCAAATGTCTGGGATAAAAAGCGTCAGGGCCTGGAGCCTTGCTAACTTTTAGCCTATCGATATAATGCGCAACGTCACCCTCGTAAACAATTATTTCATCCAAAATAGTCTCGCTACTAAATGGAACGATATTGTCCACGTCGGGGACATTATTTACGTCTTCTACGGTAAAAACTATCGCAAAAAAGTTATTGAAAATACCCGCCATCGCCTGAGCGTCAGAAGCCAAAGCGCCGATGTTATCTTTTATCGGCTTACGATTATTGACATATTCAAAAAAACTTTTTTGGATTATGTTTACTATCCGCAGCTATAAGTATCTCTAAATTACGCTTAGCATTCCTAACTGATCTTTTAACCTGACGTCTAAGCTCGATATATCTATTAAAGTTAGCTGCCGTGCCATTGCGCTTATTAAGTCTATACGCTCTGTTACGCTCGTTTATGAACTCGCCTATTTCCCTAGTCCACCACTTGTGCCTACCATGATTTCTAGCGCGCTTGGGCCTACGAGGAATAAACTCCCTTTCAATATTCATAAAACTTTCTTTAAACGCTACCCAATGCAAATTTGTCATTACCCATAAAAAATTTATCCCAGTCCACTACTCTCATCCTATCCGCAAAAGTGTCAAAATTGGCCCTACGAAAATCAGGGACTTCTATTACGTTACTATCCTTAGTGTTTTCTATCAATAACTTAAACCTAAGAATTTGATGATCACTACATCCTAAACTCTCGCCTACTTCTAAACCTTTGACTATATTTTCGCCGTTCTTCATCACCACGTCTAAAATATTGCCACCGCGCGTTGGTTCGGTAAGTATCTGTCGTAAAAAATTATCCTCCATGAACTCAATCAATCTCAAACCCTCTTCATTACCAGTAAAAGTCTCGTAATTAACATTAGGGCAGTTAAAGTCTGCGACAATTATACTATTCCGATTGTCAATAAAGTTACCAAGAAGTCAGTAAAATCTAGTATCGGTATCGAGAGGTTGAACGGGAGGTCTATAAACAACAACAAAATTAAAACTAATACTATGCGCCCTAACTTCAACGCATATCGCATTAATTGCTGCCGGAAAATCTATCTTAACCTCGATAGCCCTAAGGGAATTACGAATGTACAGCAAAACGCCGCCACCAATCCTATGTAACTATCATTAGTAAAGAGTTTAAAACCCGATATATCAAATTCTTCCAACAAGTCCCGAGTCACGGTATTTAACCACGTTTCAGTGATAGCAACTATATCGTAGTTACCGGAATAAATTATCGCCTTAAATTCGTTTAATTTATTTTAATACTACGTGCGTTACAATTAAAGACGTTTAAGTTATTTTTTACCGCGGGCCAGCGTTTTAAACTATTTTTCACGTCGGGCCCGTGTTCCCCGGACCCACAACGTTTAAAGAAGGCTTCGACCTATACAGCTTTCGTACGTTTTCGTCAATTAACCTACCTAACCTAGCATTACCCATTTCATTAAAATGCCCCTATC
The DNA here is from genome assembly GCA_023014485.1 of Bathynomus jamesi. Taxonomy (NCBI): domain Eukaryota; kingdom Metazoa; phylum Arthropoda; class Malacostraca; order Isopoda; family Cirolanidae; genus Bathynomus; species Bathynomus jamesi. Next base: position 10,929 of record JAJOZX010021363.1, on the reverse strand, counting down.
TTTTATAAAAAGGCTAGGATCACTGAATTCTGACACAGCTTCACGAAGGGTACATTTTTCTCAGCACAAATCTCTTCTAATTTAGTATTCAAAAATATTGTTTTAGGCGTAATCCTAAGACCCAAACCTATCTGACCTCGCCTTTAGGGACCTAATTAACCCCCTATATCGCTCCAAAAGGTCAGGGATGTAGAAAGTGAAGCTGGTTTGGTGACAATGAGAAAGTTATACAGGACGTGGATTGTCACCCTCGTCTCAATTCCAGTGCCACTGATATAGAGAACGGAGTACTCGATGATTTAAATATTTGTTAGAATTTTATAACGAAATAGTGCCGAATACGATAGGCATAGAGCAGCTGACGTTATTTATTTAGATTTTAAAAAGGCGTTCGATACAGTTCCGCATAGGAGACTAATTGCGAAGGTTACAGCGCACGGAATACGCGGTCAGGTAGCTAACTGTTTAGAAGAATGGCTTCGTGCTAGGAGGCAGAGGGTCGTAGTTAATGGTAGTGAATCCGGGTGGTTAGATGTAGGTAGCGGTGTCCCACAGGGTTCAGTGTTAGGCCCATTGCTATTCGTAATTTACATTGACGACATAGATGTAGGATTGACTAGTAACGTGTCAAAATTCGCGGACGATACTAAAATAGGCGGTAAGGTTGTTAACGAGGACGATAGAAATAGGATCCAAGACGTGTAAATAGGATTATGGAGTGGACAGATAAGTGGCAGATGCAATTTAACGTAGACAAATGTAAAGTTTTGCATATAGGTTCTCGCAACAATAATTACACGTACACGATGGATGATAGGGAGTTAGCGAGCGTTGACGAGGAAGTAGATTTAGGCGTACGCGTATCTAAGGATTTAAAGGTTAGGAACCAGTGCCTGGAGTCTTGTGCAAAAGCTAATAGGATGTTAGGCTTCATAGCGCGTAATTTCGAATTTAAATCGAAGGATATTATATTGCCCCTTTACAAGTCCCTAGTCAGGCCTCATTTAGAATATGCAGTTCAGTTTTGGTGCCCGTACTTGCGTGAGGATATTGATAGGTTAGAAAGGGTTCAACGTCGTGCCACGAAACTGATTCCGTCATTGCGCAATAAGCCTTATGAAGATAGGATTAAAGAGTTAGACCTGTATTCACTCGAAACTAGGAGATTAAGGGGGGAGCTTATTGAAATTTCAAAATCGTTAATAACATCGATAACGTAAATTTTGACAAATTGTTCACTTTCGATAATAGTAATACTCGCAATAACGGGTTTAGTTGCGTGGCAGACGTTTCATTACCAATATCTCTAAAAACTTCTTTACGTTTAAAGTAATTGATAAATGGAATAATCTTCCCGCGTCAGTCGTTCATTCTACCAGCGTTAATATGTTTAAGAACCGTCTTGACAGACATTTTAAAAATATTATCGTTGTTTAAAATTAAAAAAGAAAGTTAACAACAGGAGCTCTGGTGGTGGTGCTCGAGGCTGAGTCTGTTGACGATAAATGCCAGCTTGTGACATGCCAGCGTGTGATGCCAGCAATAAAATTATAAAAAAAATAAAAAAAAATAAAAAAAATAAAAAAATTAGACTAACACGAACGTAGATGTAGCTCGTAGCGTAAACTAACCCACTCTTTGTTTAACTTTACCTATTTTTTTTTTTACACTTTGCATGTCTGTAACTCTTTTCTTGCATGTTTGTAGTTTGCATGGTATGACTGTGAGTTAAGACTGTGTTTGCATGGTTTGTAAGCGTTCTTATTTCACTTCTTTTCATCTTTCACCCCTCTCCTATTCTCTCCGACTATTTTTCTGACTTGTCGGCAGTGGCCGGCGGATGATGATGGTGAGTCTTTTTTCTCTTTTTCTGAATGAATGTTAACCCACGAGTGATAGGTGTTCCTCCTTACTTAACCCCTTATTCTCTTCTCTTCTCTTAACCCCCTACTCTTTTCTTTCTCTCGGGCTAACCTTAGAGTGGATCTTAGGGTCTTTGTTAGCCTTAGCTTCTGTAGATCTGTAGATTTGTAAAGTTCTTTTAATCCTGAACCTTAATCTGACAAATTTAAGAAACTTGATTCAGCTTAGAATATGAAAATCCTGTGGTTAACAGATTCCTGGTTAAGGGAATCTCGGTGTTATTCGTATTTCAGTGAAAGGTCTCTTGTTTAAAGAGGTAAGAAACTATCTCTGGAAAGTTTATAAATAATGAATAAGTAAGAAAACAACAACTTGGTAATAAGGTACGATATTGGATTCACAGCAATAAGTAATTATATATACAAATAAATAAATTATATGGATGAACGAAATAACAACGTGATACAAAAATACGGTATTGGTACAACACTTGAATAAACCTACTGCGGTCTTAACCTGAGAGTTAATTTGAACGGTATTGAGGACACTTTAGGGTTTACTCGATTAGGCAGAGTTTGTAAACATTCCAGCGTTGAATCCGAAATAATCTATCACGACGTAACAAAACACTGTAGGCAAAGTGGTGGTCTACAAGAGGTTTACTGACCTGCGATTTCGACGTAAATAACTCTGAAGACTGAAGGGGCCTACGTGAGGTTTACCGTCCTGCAATTTGACGGAGATGGTCTGAGGATGTACAGGCCTACCGGCAGGATGATGTGTTGAGGACCCGTTGAAAAGGACTTGTTGAAAGGGCACCAATCGAATTGTGGTGAAGGATGAGTGAGGCGAGGCCAGAAGGATGGCGCCAGTATAGTGATGATTTACTTCCGGCGGAATGAAGTTGTAGGTCGCCTCAAGTGTGATTCACTTCATGTATTGGTGAACTGATGTTTGAAGGACTGAGGCCAGCTGAGATCGAATGACGCTACGTGAGTGAAGATTCACAGAAAAAAGCAACGAGCAAAATGAGAACGATTTTAAGTGAACTCGCCCTTATATAGGCTCGGAAGACGCGCAGTTTACACGGGCCTTTTTCGAAAACAAAGTAAAATTTTCTTTTCCTTTTGTAGGCTGTCGTTGCCTTGTTTTGTTTCCAAGATGTTTGAGAATGGCGAGGAAAGTATGTATGTTTTATATATATATATATATATATGTATATATATATATATAAATATATATACACGGGGCTCCAATAAACCTTAGCCCCCCCGCAAATGGCCTAAACCATTAGAGGCACAGTAAAACTAAACATACCTTACAAAAGATAATTTAATCCTGCATTTAATGAGAAACAATTAAAACTTGGTGTTCCCACCATTTGCTTCCAAGACAGCCTGAATTCGCTTGGGTAGCTTGCCAAAAGTGACGTGAATAGATCTTGATCGTTACACAAATTTGCTAAAACAGTTTCAATGTGTTGCGTCATTGTATCCTTCGAAAATAGACTTGTTGCAGGTTCTTGAAACAAGAGACATTCAACCTTGTCCTTTATAACTGATCCAATGTGTTCACAGACGTTCAGGTCAGGAGAATTTCCTGGCCATTCTTCACTTCCAAAGAAATCGATCTCATGGTTTCGCAAAAAATGTTGAGTGGCTAATGCCTTAAAGCAGGGGGCCTTATCGTGCAGAAGTGTGACCTGATCGACATCCATAACATTGTTTGGGTTTCTTAGAAAAGGAATGACATGCTGGGATAGAATAATATCACGAAAATACTGTCCATCCCGACTCTGACCATTTGGCTTCAGCACCCACATGAGCTTCTTTGCAGTGAACAAAACAAACACGCCAACACAGTCTGGACTTTATAATGATTCGCGATAATGTTCATTGTCATCGATTTCATCTGGTGTTGTGGCCCACACTCGATCATTTTGGTAGTTATGCCGACGTGTTACGTAAACAAAAAATTCATCGGAGACAGCTAAATGCATGAAATTATCCACACCCAATCTTCAAGATAATGGGCAAACCACATTCTGTCATCGGTGTTAAGTTGAGTTTTTCTTGGCTTTGGAAGTTCATGCCAAGGCTTTTTCCGCTTACGCGTACCGCTTTCAGTGATGTCCTTTGTTTCCTGAGAGAGTGGCAAATTTGGGCGCCCAGATTTGGTTGTATCCATTTCACATTCATCCAAAGTTTTATTCCAATTTCTTTTGACGAAGTCCTCACTTTTTGGCAACCCATGAACGTGTTATAAAGGTGGGTCCAGCATCACGAGCTTCCCGAAATGTTGTTGCTCGTATGCGATCTATCACACGTTGCTTCTCCGAATCACCAATTAATTGAGAAGCCATTATATTATCACTTTATCAGCTAGAGTAATTTTGATACCTGCATTAAATAAAGAATTTTATATATTTTTATAATCACTAAAAACTATTTCGATATAAGTAAACATGTAAGCTGCAAATGGAGGGGCTAAGGTTTTTTGGAACCCCTTATATGGTATGAATTTCACACTTAAACACGTGAAATGAATGAATGATGCATACCCACAAAGAAAAAGAAAAAATTATTCCAACAGTACACCTCGTCAGTGAGGTGACGACGAGGTGTATTGTTGAATACACGAGAGGCCTTGAAATATTTTTTTCCTTGTGGGTTTGCATATATATATATATATATAATATATATATATATATATATATATATATATATATATATATATATATATATATATACAGGGTGGACCGAAAGTCTGGATCCATAGGAAAATATTTATTTTAATACATAAATTACAACAAATGGTAAATACTTAAAATGAATATCAACTTTAACTCGTAAATGCGTATCCGTGATACTGTACAGTAGTTCGTACTCCAGTATAAATACTCAAATACTTTTTTTATTTCAGGCCAGAAATGGCTTCGAATCTAACAACAGAAGACCGGGTAGAACTTGTGTTCATGTACACAAGACAGGGCGCTACACACAGAGAAGTTGCTACCGAATTCAATAGAAATCATCCTGATAAGCATCCAGTAACACAGGCGACTGTTGGCAAGTTGTTTAAACGTTTCAAAGAAACAGGAAGTGTACATGATCGACGGCGTTCTGATGAAAATACCTCTGCAATGGTATGTGAAACTTTAACGAATAGTCCAGTAAAGTCAACAAGAAGATTATCAAATGAAACACGCATCTCGAGAACGTCAATTCGAAGAATTATTAAAAATCATAAATTCCATCCCTAAGTGTCTCGATGTCAGAGGCCGCCAATTTGAGCATTTGTTATAATTTGTTGTTGTTTATACTGGAGTACGAACCACTGTACAGTATCACGGATACGCATTTACGAGTTAAAGTTGATATTCATTTTAAGTATTTACCATTTGTTGTAATTTATGTATTAAAATAAATATTTTCCTATGGATCCAGACTTTCGGCCCACCCTGTATATATATATAATAAAAAGGAAGACCAAGGACGCAACATGCAGCATGACTTTAACATACAGTAGATCCAATGTTTCGAGGAATATAACCCTCATCTTCACAGCAAATTATAAAAAGTAAAAGATAAACAAAACTTCCTTAAAACAAACCAAGAAATTATTAAACAAGCCTTAGAGTAAAAGATTCAAAAAGATAAATTATAAATTTTAAAATTATAAAAAATAAAAAATAAAATTTTAAAAAAATTACAAAAGAATTATAAAATTGATGCTACATTAAAACATTCTAAGAGGTAAATTATAAATTAGAAAATTAGAAAACGTAAAACGTAACAGACTAGTAAAATTTTAAAACAATTACAAAGATAAAAAAATATGAGATAAATCCTACATTAGAACATTCAGAGAAATACGAAAGTTATGATTTAAAGAAGGTTTTGGTTTAAAGGTATAAATGGGTTCTAATAATCTAAGATCATTAATGTTATTACGTACTCTTAAAATCTTAAAATTATCTGGTGAAAAGGAAGTGTCACATCCAACCGAATGTTCACGTATTATGGATTTCATTGGGTTCATACGACCTACCTGACTGCTGGTCAATGTCGAACTGAAGTAACGGAATGGTACTTCCAATGTAAGATTCGCTCTTGCAGTGCGAGCAATGAAATTTGTAGACACATGAGCACAAAAGGAGAGGAAATCTATCCGTAAAACGAAAGTAAGATCCTATAGTGGAAGGATTTATAAAAACGAACTTAAAATTAATTTAGGGGAAAATTTCTTCAACATTGCAGACAGGGCTTTCTCAATTTTGTCACTAACGAGACCGAGGTAAGGAAAGGTGAGGAAACAATTGTCAATGGGAACATTAAAAACGGGTGTCTTAGGTCTATTACGTTGCGTTTGTCTGAATTAGTTGGTAGCTATTAAGCTTTCATTTTTTTTTACTTAAATATCCTTTGTCTTTCTTGCATCTTTTTTTCTTTTCTTTCTTCTTTCCTCTCCCTCTTCCCCTTCTTTATACGATGGACCCGATGAAAAGGAGACAAAATAGACCCGACAGAGAGTATGGAAAGGCACGACTAGGGAGTCCATGAACACCCAGGGATCCCCTGCCTCGGTCGCGGACATGTATATATTGTTACATATGGGAATACGATAAGAAAATTGATTAATTAATCAAAGACTAATTTAGCTTATAAATAAATTGTTCTTGGAAAACAATCACGTGAATGCCACACTGGCGGTTCCTCTTTTCGTTTATGGAAGGACGATTTTATAAATTCTTAAGTACATAACTTTTAAAACTTATGCATGTTAAATACCCATGTAATTTAGAAAAAAGACATAAATTCAGTTGTCTATTTAATTCTGAACAAGTTCAGATAAAAATACCATGTACAGGTTACCCAAAACCTAGGAAAATAACTAATTTAAAAATTACCTTTAAAACAAAAACATAGCTATGAGAATTTGACACTGGGCAGTAGACGTTAAAAAGAAATGAGACGCCAAACATAAATTATGCTTTTGTATAAAACGGGAAAACTAGGTTAGAGTAAGATTGTTACATTATTAACAAGTTTAATAGCATGTTAAAATTACGCCTTCTGAAAGGATGATAATTCTTAAAAATAAGATGAATCAATTTAAGAAAATCTTATGAGGAGAATCTAAGTAAATCTTCCACCTGACAGCCTCGCACGGCAACGGTTATCATAGGCTGAAGAGAAAATTTATCGTACAAAATACATTAAAGCTATAAGCAGTTTAAAAAAGATCACTTTTATATCGAGTTATCTTTATATATTGCTGGATAACATGTCATAACTTATTGATAGTTAGAGAGGGTATTATTGTAATGATTAGAAAAACAGAAATCTCCTTCAACTTTGAAGGCAAAAGACAGCTAACGGCTGATACCTAAAGCATTACATCTCAAGGCTTGTTGAACGAATGTTTCCTCACAAAATCTGTGCTAAAATTTAAATGAGAAAATTAAATATAATTCTCCTGTTAAGAACAAAAAACAAGTTCTTAGTAGAAGTTTGCTCAAGTATATAAACATACATATATGTGTGTGGCACATAGAAGCGAAATCGTTCTTCTAAGTTTGAATTAATCACTCTTAAAGCGAATAGTTAGCTAAAAATAATTCAAACACAAAATAGCCTTCCCTTGAAATTTAACGGAAAGACACATAGAACTCCAGGTTACATTCTAATATCTGAAAAGAATCCAGAAGGGTCCACCCTATAAGAGTAAAGAAAACGGGTACCGAGTTCTTTCGATTGAATATAGATTTACTGTATAGAGAATTGGGGTAATCTCAAAAGTGTTACTCCCATTGTATGTTGGTTGCAACGGCTAATCCAATTTAGGAAGGGTCTACCTAGCAGATAAGTGGTTCAAATTGTAATTCAAGTAGTGCGCAATTCATTTTAACTTAAATTGTTATTGGTCCATCCATTTTAGTGGTCTTGCTTATTACAGTTACGGCTGTATTCAGTTAAATAACTACCATTGTAGATTAAAACTAACAGTCAAATTTAAATTGCTTGTGCAGTTTACTTAATTGTCTTATTATTATTGTCTTCCTTAAACCAATATTCATCACTGTCAGAATTTGATTTTTGCTTTGTAAGTTGTTTAGTTTTAAAATCTTTGACGAATCCATTATTTTTGTAAAAGGCTTTTCAATTATTCCCCTATTTGGATTAACAGAGAACTAAGATTATAAAACAGGTTATATAACAATGAATGTATGTGTGTGTTGTGTGTGTGTGTGTATATATATATATATATATATATATATATATATATATAGAGTATACATAATTTCTTGAAATTGAACATTACAGACAGTAATCATAATTTCATTAGTTTTTATATATACCAAGAGAAGAATCATCAAATATAACTAATTTAGCTGTGTTAAACTTGTATAATAGATTAGAAAATATTGGATATTCATAACTTTATAATTTCATTTTCATAATAAATTCAGAATGTCATTAGTTTTTATATATACGACGAACTGCATAACTGATAACTTAATTTAAGACAGGCGTGTAATTAAGATGAAAGACATAATTTATTGCACATTGCAGACAAAATTATTTCGGCTTTTCTTCCTTTTTTTTTTGCTTCCATGAAATTATTGTAGTTTGAGTACTAATAAGAAAAAATAAAATTCTAAATCATACGAATGGTGAAGCGAAGTCATTTGTTGCTCTGAACTCATCGAATAACAATGTTAGAGTTAGAGAGTAAGAAGTCTACTGAAGAAATATTTTCTTTAATTTGTATAGAAACTAGAGTCAACAGTATATATCACTTAATTGTTTTGTTCATTATTATTCATCTAATAAAACTTACTTGTAATAATATATGATTTCTAAGTAAAAATATCTTAAAGTACGCTCTGAAACAGGCTCGTTTGTTTCTATGGTCTGTTTATGTGCTTAAAAGAAATATATTTTACGGATTAAGACGACAGGATGTTGGCTGGAAGAGCAGTTTATGATGCTTTGAGAATAGCCTCGTTTCTCTTCCTAATTAATGTTCTGCACAGCTATGACATAATTTCCACGGAATTTGTTTATGTCGGAACTGGGGTTTGGAACTATAAACCCATTGCATTGACTCCGAGAACCACGACAAAGTTCGCCTGTTTCGCTAAATGCAAATACGGTTTGTTGTAATTTATGTTTTTGTTATATATCTCTATTTTTAACTTTATGAGGGATATGCATGAGTCACAACATTAGTTGAAATATTATTAGTTTAATAATAATAATAATAATAATAAAATAATAATAATAAGGAGGTCCTGTGTCAATGTCTTCGAGAATTTGATACAGTGTAAATTTCAAATTTTATATTTCTCTCAATATAGTACATACGAGTACAACATATGCATATGGTGGTATCCGTGAATCCAACAACATTGAGGGTAGCGAAATTCCAGTCCTGTTTATAGAAGAGTTTAGTTTAAAAACCATGATTTTATTTAGCGTCGGCTCTGTTATGCTTTATTGTTTTTCTCACTTTTACAATAAATCGTGATATATTTTATGAGTTGACATTTTAAGAAATACAGATATAATACGTGAAATTGTATGCCCTTATTCTAGTATCTGTACTTGTATGATTTCTGTACTTATCTTTTTAAACATTAACGAATTATTATTATCATTATTTTTATTACTGTAATTAGGAAATTATTCACTTATCAGGTTTCGGAGAACAAGTTACGTACAGTCTCAGAATTATTGTACAACAGTAAACTTTGTATGTTTCATGCCATGCTTCCTAATATCTTAATACAATGAATGTGTTTAGAATTAACGAACTGCAACGGAATCTACATCGGGAACACCAGTGACGGAACTGTAAAATGTGGCTACACAATTCATTTCATCTTCAATTCTTTATCTTTGACTTTCGACCCCAACATGCGTCTCTTTCGAAAACAGCGTAAGTACGAGTGAAGAGTTAATTTCACGATCAATACTTTTATTAAAGAAAGTTAAACGTACGTAAATTTATTACTAACTTTTGTGTACTAAATACTCATTATAAAAACGTAAACGTTCCTACTTTTATATATATTTAATATATACGAGGGTAATTCAATAAGTATCCGCACTTTTAATTTTCACAATTTTATTTTCGCATCTGATAGATTATAAACACACTACTTCTCAACATAGTCTCCCTGTTTCTCAATACACTTAGTCCAGCCATCTACAAGCTTCCTAATGCCATCACAAAAGAATGTTTTTGGATGTTTGCGTACCCACTACCCAGTCATGCACCGCCTCCTTCAGGTCATCATCGCCTTGGAATCGCTGACCTTTCAAAGCGTCTTTTAGTGGTCCAAACAGGTAAAAATCCAAAGGTGCCAGGTCTGGACTGTAGGCTGGATGGTCGAGAACTTCAAATTTAAGTTCTTGAAGGCATTTTCTAGGCTGTGCAGCGGTATGAGGGCGCGCATTGTCGTGTGACAGAATAACACCTTCCGTTTGCTTTCTGGTTCATAGTGATGGATTCAGGTTTCATCTCCAGTGGTAATGCGCTCCAAAAAGTTTTCACCTTCATTATGATACCGCGCCAAAAGACAAGAGCAGATGTCCATACGATTACACTTGTGCTCTTCTGTCACAGAGCATGCAATGGAAGCATCCAACATCTCCCGTTGCAAAGAAGTTCAATGCGCAGCTGTCAGCAGGTAAAGTTATGCTAACACTGTTTTGGGATACATGAGACCCTATCCTTGAACATTATCTAGAGCGTGGAACTACAGTAACAAGCGCATCGTATTCTGACATGCTTCGGAATGAGTTAAAGCAAGCAATTCGCACAAAACGGAGAGGGAGTTTGTCGGAAGGTGTTATTCTGTTACACGACAATGCGCGCCCTCATACCGCTGCACAGACTAGAAAATGACTTCAAGAACTTAAATTTGAAGTTCTCGACCATCCAGCCTACAGTCCAGACCTGGCACCTTCGGATTTTTACCTCTTTGGACCAGACCACTAAAAGACGCTTTGAAAGGTCAGGTCAGCGATTCCAAGGCGCGATGATGACCTGAAGGAG